>WHYT01017265.1:451497-503966 GCA_009806455.1 Tetrax tetrax | reverse complement strand
CTGATACTGCTACTGTTGAGGATATTTTGGGAATGCTGAGGCCTTAAACAGTCAGCTACTGGAATGGGGTCAGATTTAAGATCTGCAGGATTTGTCCCACAGTAGAAGTTGTGTGACAAAGGCATGTGGACACATGAGTAATGCTGCTTCTGGAGTTTGGATTGATAATCTCTGCTGGTTTCCCTGCCCTGTCTCTGCAAGTCCTTGACTTTTACCTTTTTCAGTATGGAATGCAACCATCCATCTTGGTTATATGTCAAGTCTGTCTGATACAAGCCGTAGGACCTGATGCTGGCATTGCATGGAGACACTGTCCCTTCCCCACCCAAATCAGCTGATGTGGTAGGGGAGCCCCAAGGGAGCCAAAGGCACTGTTCCTCCTCTGGTTCTGCTGGGACGTGGAGGCTTCTCCTTGCTTGGTTATGTTCTTCTGGATCAGGACTGCTCAGTGCCCTTCTCTGGCTCTTGTCATTTGGATTTCTCTCTGGTTATGACTCCTTTGGAGTGCAGCTATTGTACAGAGCTATCAGGACAGTCTGCAGATGTTGGTGGGTTTTATTCCCTGCCAATGGGGTGGTGGCTTTCTGGGGAGGTTTTAGGAGATTTTTCTTGGAGAGGAAGCTTTTCCAGGAGGATGCTCTTGTGCTTTTTGGAGAAGGCAGCCTTCCACCTGTGGCAGGGAACAGTTTCCTTGCTAGAGTTTGCCTGTTCCTCTTTGAGCATCAGCAAAGGATGGTGGTGTCCTGAGCTGTTGTTTGGCTGTAGGTACAAAACTTGGACCAAGGCAAGCAGAATGCAATCTTCAGACCCTTAAGATTTTTTCTTCCTGTCTCCTGGTGTTGCCTGTTACCTACTTATACCTTCAGCTGTGTTAATTGAGGCAGTGCATTCCCTCTTCTCTGCCCTCCTCCCTTACTTGAGAGAGATTCCTGGGACTATCTCCTCCAGTTGTAGCCTGACCTTGCTGTATATCAAATATTTTATTTTTACTAGCTAGGTTAGAGTTTGTGACAGGTACTGAGTTTGCAGGCTGGCAGTTTTTATTAAAAAATAAAACCTTTGTGTGAAACAAAGAAAAACTTAGTATGGGAAGAATGACCAAAAACCAGGGAAAAAGTTGAGACATGAAAGAATGGAAAAAATTTGTTAAAACCTAATGTTATATGGAAAAAACTTAGGTTAGCAACATGGTATAATTAGCCATTGGGTTACTGCTGGCAAGCTTCAAGGCTCTTGAAATGAAGCCTAGAACCGAGTGAACTGTCCAAATGATGCCGTGGTTACTCTGTGGATGTGTCTGGAAAATCTTTAGTTCTAAAATAAATAAATGAAGGAGCTATACAAAAGGCATTTTTGAAGTTGGTTGCTCTGAGTCTGGGCTCTTTTTCTCTCCAGAAGCCAACAGGATTCTTAGCATCATCTGGAAGCTTTCACAGTGTTGAGATGTCACTTTTTTGAAACTAGGAAAATGGTACTAATGTATTAACAATGCTGGAGTTTTCCTTCAAGATTGTGTAATAAGCTGGAGAGAAAAAGGATAATTTTGGGATTGAATGAGTGGAATGAGCTACACCAGTGCTCATTCCCAACCTCTGCTGCAGGCTTTCTCCCAGCCCTTAGGGAGGTCCCTGGTTCCCATGCCCTGGGGCCTGATCCCATCTCCCTATGTGGAACCTGGCACTGAAGTGTTGCTGTAACACAAATTTAACATGGATATACCGACAGATCATGTGTGTTTGAGCACTGAAGTGTTTTAAGAGTCTCATTTTCATCCCTATACCTCAGGCTATGTTAGTGGTTGTGGTCTGGGAGTTTTCTACTTTAAAAATACTTTTCCTTTCTGGGATGGTGTTCTCCTGTCTAGCAACAACAGTGCCTCACTGTGAATCCAGAAGGTTATTTGGATTTTGTCTTTAGATTTGGACAGATTTCTTGCATATTATATGGAGTACAATACAGAATGCCCTGCTGTTATATTGACTACTCTCAGAAGACTTTGAAGCATTAGATACCTAAATGAAACCCAAAGCAGGTAGAGGATCTTTTTTTTTTTTTATTGGTCTGAACAGTGTCTGGATGTCACCCAGTTTCCCTAATTGAGGGATGGGGATTACATGTTTGGGGGGGACCTTCTGCTCCCCTTAGGATGCTGTAGCTTGCCGAAGACCTGAATAATCTGCCAAACTTAAATGCAGTGAAATCTATTAGCTTGGGACAACCCCGCATGCCATCCCTGCCTGGGTCAAGCTGTGCATCTACAGACAGGGAGATGTTAATTTTTTCAAAGTAAATAAGTTTTTTTTTTTCCTGGCTCAGCTTTGGAGCAAACAGTTTAAAGCCCTTTTCTCTCCTCGCCTTTCTGTGCTTCACTGCTGTAGCTTGCAAAGGACAGGGGGTTTGCAGCTCTCCTGGAAACACTGTGAGAGGTTGATGGAGGGGAAACTCCTACAGAGGATGGAGGTCACCAAGGGGTCTGCTGGAGACCCTGCTTGAGGGGACAGTCAGGCAGTTTTGGTGGCCAGATTTAGAATTTCACTTGCATGTCAGCTGGGGTTTCTATTTTTTGAGTGTGGATATACAGGAAAGAGCCATGCTTCAGCTGAGCTTGTGTATCCTCACTGAGAGCCTTGCTGGCCTCTTTTCCTCTGCTGTTCCTCCCTCCACCCCCTATTTTTTTTTTGTTTCCAAGACAATACTTCAGTAAGGATTTGTCGCAGCTGAATTCCTGGAGATGACACTGCCAGTTTCCCAGGATCTCTTGTACTCCTGCAGCATTTTTACACAGCAATTTTTTTTTGTGCAGTTCATTCAGCTGCACCCCTCAAATACAAATTAAGTGGTGGGTCTGTGTGTGAGGGGGCTCATCCTGGATGTGCTGGAATGGGATCTCTCGTCTGCTGCGGGGTAGAGATTCGGTCTGAGGGCTGTGGTTCACAGCTGAATAATGAACGCATTGTTTGTATGCCCTTATTTCCAGCTTCCACCATTGAAAGTGAATAGAAAGGTCAAGGAGATGAGTCACTGTGAATACAAGTGTCATTCTGCTCCGAAGAAATGGAAAAAAAAAAGCTCCCAAGCCAGGTGTTTCAGCTGGTGCCAAACAGCTCTGTTTCACTGTACTTTCAGGGAGTTACGAGAGTAAATCTCAGCTGTGATCTGCCAAAATGTCCAAGCACCTAAAAGTTAACATGGGGTTGGAGCTGGGGTTTGGTGCTTGTACTGGCCAGGGGCTCTGAAGGCAGTGGCTGATGTTGGCTGTGTTCAGAAAATCGGGGTGATATTCTGGAAGTGTTGGGCTCCTTGATGCTGCTCTGCAAAACAAACAGCCAGAGCTTGCAGAGGTAGGAGTGCTTCTTCTCAGCTGGTTTTCAAACCCAGCAGTGCCCAGAAGAAAAGACCTTTTCCTCATCAATGTGGAGACTCCTGATACTCAGCCAGGCCATTTTCCTCCAACACTGAGGGTAGCAGTGCTGTGAAGGTGCTGTCGTGGGATGGTGTTATCTCTTGAAATGCTGGTGAGAAAACCTGTGCACTTTGAGTGATGGGTCCCAGCTGGGTTCCTGCGGCATCCTGAGGAAGGGAGCAGGGTGGTGGGGTGTGAGCATCTGCAGGGTGTCTGGAGGTGAGCATGAGCCCATCCCTGCCCTGGCCCTAGAAAATGCTCAGTTGTAAATCAAGCTTTTATTAACTTTCTTGCTCAGAAGTTTCATTTGACAAGCCCCTGGCAGCTGGTTAACCGCACTGGCAGAGCACTGAAAATAGAAATGGGGCTGGTGGGCTGCATGTGTGGAAGGGGGAGCGGTGAGCTGGGGATGGGCTAATGCCATGGGTGGGATAGGATGGGGAGCTGGCCAGAACTTTGCTTTAATTGATACTGCTGGGGCAATTAACATAAAACAGCAGTGGTGGTCAGGAGGCCAGAAAACAGAAGCCAGTTCAGATGTTCTTAATGCTCTTTTTAATGGAGTGGAGTTTGTCATGGGCTCCTGCACCTATGGGTTTCCTTTTTCACAAGGCTGAAACACCTTCCTTTGGGGTTATCAGCATTTTGGCTAATTGTTTTTTACTGCCCTGGATAGGAAACATCCACAGTGCATTGAGATGGTGTGCTGTGGCAGACACTCCTGCATATTGTCTAGTGCTGCTTTGGTATTTTGGCAGAATATGAATCCTGAGAAACAGTGCATAAATATTTACATTTTTGATTTCTAGCCATTGGATTTTTCTGTTCTGGAATCATTCTTCTGGTGATATGCATCAAAAAAATAGCTAAACCTTTAGAATCTTGATTTATCCTTTCCTGTCAAAATACACCTGCAGTAGAAAATGAAGCCAACCATTTTTCTTGCCCACCTAATGTCAGATCACTTCCATAAAGAACTTTCAAATGAATTTACCAGTACAGCTTTGATCCAAGCTGGCCAAAAATTCAGATGTTCCATTTGATATCAAATGACTGGCAGCCTTGGACCCCTTTGCTCAGGATGCAGTAGTGTGATGCTGACCCAGGGCTGTAGCAAGGCAGGAGCTCGTGGCCTGTAGCTCACGTGCCTGGTCTGTGCAGTGAAGCATTGGGTTTGTACCCCTCCTTGCATTGGTATTTGTAGGAGTTGGATTTATTTTTACAGACAGATAAGATGAGTAGGTAGGACATCTGACAGGTAGGACATGGCTGCTAGGAGGGTGAGATGTGTAGGACACACCAGAGAAGCTTGCTGCAGGGCAGGAGTGTGCTGGATGTGCCCCTCGGAGGGTTTCCCCTGGAAGACAGGAGCCTGTCCATCCCCCCGTACAGCATCTGTTCCCCGACCGTGGGCTGCTCAGTGTCTCGTCTTGGAAAGCTGTCGATTCCTTGAAGGATAAGGACTGCTCGCCTGGAGCCCTGTGGCTGCAGATGCTTTTCCTGATGAGGCCAATATTTTTTCTCTTGATCCCATTGGGTTGTCTGCTTTTTGTAACAAGGAGGGCAGATCCCTAAGAATCCCCTCATCGTCTCCGCAGTCGGAAAGCGACATGAGGGTGGGAGGAGGAAGCGCCTTTCATCCTGTTCACTGCCTTTGGCACACGCTGGCGAGTGTTCTGAGAGGAAAACTGATAGGAATGTTCTCTTGCAAGGGTTTGCAGGGATCGGGAGAGGCATATTATCACGTCTTGTACGCTTTGGGAGAAAGTCCCTTGCTCTGCCTCTCTGAAATGTTCAAATTAAAACAATCTGTCTTTCTGCAACTGTTGGATGCTTTCCCTGCTGACCTCAGGAGCTGGGACTGGGAGGAGGAGCGAACATATCCCAATGCTTATAGCTGGCTCTGGCTTTTTTTTAAACTTCAGTTCTGATTCCCTGCAGGATGCAAACCAGAAAAACAAGGGCCATATCTGCTCTGGAAACATAATTTTCCCAGTGCTCTGTAATTAAAGAGCTATATCGGGAAGCACTGAAGCCTTCATGTGCCAGAGACTATTGTCTTACAAGACTGCATGCAGGGAAGGCAGCAGGCATGGAGGGTACATCCTCTGTGGTGTCTCCCCATCTCTTTCTTTTCCAACCACAGGCAGCTTCCCCCAGGAGGGAAGATGCTCCTGGTGAGCAGGATCAGCCCTTTGCTCCTGGTATGGGAAGGAGCCGAGCATCTTCACAGCCCTTGGCAGACAGCTGTGCCCAAGGATGCTGAGTGTGGCGCTTTGGACCCAGCCTCCAAATGTAGCTGTGGCCCCTGCTTGGGGGATTCCTGTGTGCCAAGGGGAACGTTGTCCCCGTGCAAGGGCCAGGATTTTGGTCTGACCCTTTGGTGCTTACACAATTTCTTTTTTCTTGACCCAGGACCCTGTAGCTGGGCAGAAACAGTTTTTGGTGTTTTTTTTCTTTTTGGCTCTAAGTCCAGCTCTTGCAGCGCTGCACTGTTGCAGGAGTCTGTACACGCAGAGCTGTGGGCGGATGCAGGGCTGGTACCTGACTCTAGTTGACCTTGGGAATTTAGGCAGTGAAGTAGGATAGCATCATCAGGCCTAAATCACAAAACTGCCCTTCATCTCTTTGCTACCACTGCCTTTGATTTGCTGCTTTCATTGCCCACAGGCCTGCATTTTTTTGGAAGTTTGTGGGAGCTTACAGTACTGGTTGGGATTCAGTCTGGGAACATGCAATGCGATTTCTTGAGGCAATAGGGAATAGGCTTGGGTAACACCAAGCTGACTGAGATTTTCCTATGAAATATGAATCAGAACTAAAACTGGAGCTTGGTTTGGATGTGGAAATGTCCGTAAAGAACTTTAGGTTCCTTGTTTGAAGGTACTTAAAAATTGACACCAAAAAACTCAGATGCTTTGAAACTTTCAGACTCAGAACATAAAGATGTTCTGCACATTTGTAGGAACTGACTAACCCAGCGTGCTTCCCTCCCTGCAGCTCCCTTCTCCAAAGCCTTGGCCAGACAAGCCGGGGCCCTCCTTGCCCTGGGGACGCTCATCCCAAATAACGAACAGCCGCGCTGCTAAAATGAGCATGATTCCTGCAAGCCTGGAAATAGCTGAGTCTCTACTGCCTGAGCAGAGCCGGCCAATTTGTGGTCTGGGACTGAGCTTTTTATGGATGAAGCTGAAACATCTGCTTTTGGGGGAGAGAAATCCGCCACATCTTTGCTTTAGCTCATGTGGCCTCTGAGGAACCTGGGTGGGATTTGGGTCCAAATATACCCTGCGGTGATTTGTGGGGTCAAGCTGATTATTTTTGATGGTGGCAAAATGCCCAGCCCTGGAGTATCTTATAGGGAATTTTAGTCAATGGAAAGGATGAACATAGACGTGGGAGAAAAGGGAGAGCTTTCATGAAACTGAAATGGATTCTCTTATGCTGAGGACTGAAAGCTGTAGATGTGCCCCAGGAAATGTTTTGGGGGGAACAGATCTGTTTCAATGCTTTTCTTTCCATTTTAGTGAGCAGTGAATGACAGCGGAGGGGTGTTAATGCAGGCAGGTATGTCACGCCTGTGTAATGTCAGTTGACACAGGATTAAAATAAGGCATGTGGAAAATTCTTCTAGGAAGTAAAGCCTAGTGAGAAAGAATCATTGGAGAACTTCGGAGGTGCAATAACCTGCTCTAGACAAGCCACAGTCCTGGAAATCTCCCAGGTGATGGATGAGCGGTTTGGAAGGAGCTGGCAGGGGTGAGGCTGGCTGGCCTGGGAGCATCCTGCAGTGCTGAGCTCCTCTGCCTTACCATGCTGCTTTGAATTGATCAGGTGGTGAATTTGACCCATAATGTACTGGTTTTAACATGAAAATATTTTATTCTATTATCTAGTGATATCTATCTATCACTACAAGCATGTAGTGATAGACTTTGCAAACTTCCCTGCATGTGTGTCCTGCTGGTTTTTGACAGGAATGGGCAGGAGGAGCCAGGAGGCCACTGGAGAAGGACAGAGTGCTTTCCAGACTCTCATGGGTTTGAGTCTTGTTTGCAGCTGATGGTATATTTTTCTAGGATATCTGTCTTAATGTCAAAGGGAATGTTTCCTTCCTTCTCCTTGCTCTGGAAAAGATCTCAGCATGTTAATGAAGGGAAGAGGAACATACTGTAAGTGACCTCTTTGCACTTTTGTAAGGACAAAATTTGTTTTCCTGTAGCTATGAAAAGTCTGTTCCCTCTGAGGGATAAATGAGGGCATATAAAATGTACACAGATTACTTTAAGCTATTGTATATACTCTAGTACAAAGTATTCCATATATTGCTTATTTTGGTGATGGAGAGCATACTGTGCGTGTAAGTCGGTCTTCTCAAAATATACTGATAACTCTTGGCATCTGCCTTGTCTCCAGTTTCCCAAATATTCTTACCTCATTTGGCTGCTTCCACTATTCAACATGCCTTTTGCTCATCTGTGTGATGAGTGGTGCTGGGGCTGCTCTACTTGTCTGCATGGATTGATGCCTCGATGTGTCATTTACCTCCCTTCTATATGTTAAAATACCAAACATTACTTACACACATTCATGAGTGGATGCACAAGTGATTAGAAGTGTCAGCATGCACTTTTCCAGATGGTGGAAGCATGTTCCTTACCTCATTTATTTCAAATGTCAAACTCAATGAAATTAATTACTGCCAGACTTGAACTGAAGTGACGGAGTGATTCCTGTCTCCATTTCACCAGTGTGAGGTGAAGCTGCAGGAATAGCCTTCAGGAGATGAAATGCAGTTACTAAGCTGTGACTCCAAGCAATGTAAAGATCTGCATTTGCAGCAGGGTGACCACTCTTGGTCATGGTTTGTGGTTTCATGGGGAAAGCTGGGTTTGATGTTGGTACAGAGGGATGTCTCCCGGGGGAAGAATGGCTTGGTGAATGAGACTGACTTTGCCTTGGATTTATTCTCCACTGTGCATGGCACAAATGCAGCAGCTTGCTTGTGATGACAGCGCTGGTGTCCTGGTGCTTGCTTGGCATCTCTCGTTGAGCTTCATGTCAACCCGTAATCTTTTGCCCTTATACTTTATCTGCAAGAGGATGCTGTTGGGTTTTTTTTAATTTGCACAATGTCTTGATAAGTTCTCAGGCTCTTTGGGGACAGGAATTATGGAAGTACCCAAGCTGGGCAGGGTGGTGAAGTTCCTCTGGTCAGATGTGGCAATGCTGCAGGGATGGATGCTGGGTTTGGGTGCCCAAGTTGGGGCAGTGCAGGACTGAATTTCAGCTTAACAGCTCTGAGCTTGTGGCACTTCTGGAAACTGGGGTGGGTGAGTTGCAAGACAGTCCTGTTGAAGTAGAAAATGTAGTTCTTGGTGGCTGATGTTTTCCTCCTGCTTGCAGGGTGGCTGTGCTGGCTCTGGGAGCTCCAGGGAGTTGGTTGGTATTTCACACAGGTCCTGGCTCAGAGGCTTCATCCAGAGCCTCAAACAATAACTGTGGATGTATTTCAGTGTCTTGTTTCCACCCTGCATTTTGCTTCATATAGAAACAGTATGTTCTTTTAAGGGATTTTCTAGGTAATTCCTTCTAATAATCCTCTGCATTTCTCAAACACCTTTGTTCCCCTTTTCAGAAGATACCTTGCAGCAATTAAAGCGGATTGCCAGTTTGCTGTTTACCTTAGGGAAGTAGCTGCTATTGGAGAGTTTTTAACTATTCCTAATTTGGGGTTCTTGTGTTTTTAACCTCATGGTCCCATGCCTCTTGGGCTGTTCTCTGGGCCTGATACCCTTCCTCAGTGGCCACTTTTTCCAAGGTCTCTCCCAGCACTGTTTGTGATCCCTTCCTTGCGTGCCATACCCAGAAAAATAAGCAGCCCTGTCTCCTTTTGCCCTCTATTGTTTCTCTCTTTTGTGCTTGGTACAGTAATGCCTCTGAGCTACACCGGGGTCCTGCGTTCCCATGCTTCCCATCCCTCTCACAAAGGACCTCTTTTCTCCCCGCCTTCTGGGTGCTGGGGCTCTGCAAATACGTGCCAGTGACCCTTTGCTCTGTATGAAAATAGCCCCTGCCTTTTTGTAGCTGTCACTTATTTTTGCTCCTTTAATTAGACTTGATCCTGCCTGTATTTTTTTTCCCCTTGACCTTTCTTTTAACTGCAGCAAGTTTTTAGAAAGTTTTTCAGCTCCCTTTCTACCTGTGCGTACCCAGCCGTGCTGGCTCACACAAGCCTTCTCTCTTTGGATTAAGCTGGAAGGAGCTTTAATTGCAAGACTCCAAACTTTCCCAAATATTTCCTACTTCTGTGTTGTAAGGCTCCCCTGGGATGGAACTGCACATCTGTAGTTCAGATTATCCTTCCATATGCTTTTGCCGAAAGCTGGTGGCTATTGTGTGGCTACCTCATGCTTGCCTCTGTGCGTATTTTAATGTTGCTGTCATCACTGAATTTGCAATATTCTTACTTGGTGGCATTGCTGTTCATCCTGGCTGGCTGCTTTTCAAGGCTCATGACCAAACAAAAGGGACCTGATAACTTCTCAAGAGCTGACTGTCATGCTGAGACTGATTTCTCTGCATGGAGAAGAATCTCTCCCTGCAATGGGTTGCCCACTCCTGTTAGGATTTCAGCAGTGATGCTGATTTACACCACGGGAGGATCTGCTCTGTGATACCCTGCTTACATACAGTGAAGTTGTTTGCCCACCTCATCAATCTCTCGTTAATCAAGATCCCTCTTCTACTGATCAAAGCTTTGGCCTTTGCACAAGAACGGACTTAGCTGGGAAAACACTTCCAGCTTGGTTTTCAGTGACCAGGCTGGAGCAGCATCCCTCAGCCACCTGACTGCCTGTATGGTCCCCAGCCGTATGGCTGCCTGTCCTGTTGGCCAGCTTGCTTTGAACATCTCTGCAGCTCCAGCTTCATCCCCTGCCAGAGTTACTGCCCCTTCCTCTCTCTGCCTTCAGCCGGCTGTGCTGCTGCTTTGCTACCTGAGATGGCTGCTGCTGCGTGGTGAGGGTGCGATATAGACTGGGGGGTGTTTCCAAATGCGTCTCTGGGAGTCAGTGGTCCTTTAGAGGAGCATCCTTGTCCATCCCTTTGCTTTAAAGGCTGTCTGGTGTCTTTGCCTGGATGATGCTTTTATTCATTTGGGTGCAAAGCTGTGCTTGGCAGAGGAGATCAGTGTCTATGCTGTTTAACCATGTGTTGTGGTTGAGCCCTGCTTGGCAGTTAAAATACCATGCAGTTGCTCACTCACTCCCCCCTCAATAACCACTGCAGTGGGATGGGGAAGGAAGATCAGGAAAGAAAAGGCAAAACCCATGGGTTGAGATAAAAACAGTTTGAGAGCAGCAGAGGAAAAAACAGAGATGGAAAACAAAACCAATAACAGAAAACACTGAAGCAGGTAACTTACAAGACAGCAGCTCAGGGTGGATCTGAAAAGCCTCTGAAAAGCGGGGGTGTTTCTTAACAGATTTTGATTGATGAAATGGAAAGAAGCAAACAAATGATTCCCCACCAAGGTCTGCATGGGAGTTGCTGGGATGGCTGGTGCTGCCCAGCTGGGCTGAGTGTGGATAGAGGTGGCCAACAGCTGCTTTGTGTAGACAGTGTGAACAGATTCCTGCCCTGCGAAGCTTGTCTGCTTGAAACAGTCTGGGGTCTTCTTAAAAACAGGTAAAGGGTGATGGGGCAGGTTAGTTGTCATGCCCATAGGATGACTGACACATTACGGGGGGACTGCTGGGTGTTGAGGCAGGTTCCCGTGTGTCTGCTTGAGGGGAAGTTATGATGTGTTTGGGACTGAGTAGCAGTGGCAGAAAAATCCAGTTTAAGTCTTAAAGCACATGCTTAATTAGTGTTTAATGTCTAACATAGGTGATTAAGGGGAAGTTGGTTGGTTGGTCAGGTCAGTATGGTCTAATGTTTGGAGCTTTGGATGAACTGTCTTTATCTTGCTACCTCCTGTGACCTTGCTCAGGGCCACCTGCATTATTATCCTGCTTTTGGTAAAGGAAGAAAAGAAATTTGACAAAAGATGTTGTGAGCCTTTAAAACAAATACAGGGGATAATGTCAAGGTAAATGTCTTAGACTACAGAGAGAACAGTTTAAAAAGTGGTTAATATGTCAGGGTATTGATTTCTGTGCTGCTTTTTACTCATCTGGGTTTTTACCTGCTGCATTTTCACGTCCTTTGGGGAGGGAGACTGATGGAGGCTCTGTGCTATAGTTAAGAGGTGATGGGTAGAGTACCCATCAATACCCATCTGCATTTACTGTAGCTATGCTGGATTGATCATCCAAGGCCAAATGGCTTTCAGGGGCTGCGGAGCTCTCACCCTTAAAGCTTGGGACCCAGACTCTGCTGCTGGAGGAGCCTGTGGTTGCTGGGTTGGGTCTTACTCGGGCATTTTGTGATTGCCTTTCTCACCATCATATAAGTGAATGCTTGTTGTGTTGTGTTCTTATACAAACTTATTTTTTGATTACCCATCTCGTAGAGACAGATTCTGCCAGCCTTACCACCTTACCTTGAGCAAATTGCCACTAAACATACTGGGATTGTCTGAAAGCAAAGCAATATACTGTTCCCCAGCGGGAACAGGGACTGGAAGAGTTGTGGGAAGCATATGGCTGGGTTGGGCTTCTGTGGGAAACTTCAGCTCTGCTAAGCAGTTCTACTTCCAAAGCTGCAATTTAGATGCTTCCCTTTGGAAAATTCAGTTGTCTGGTGGAAAACTGGTTCTTCAGTGTTAGCAAAAATCAAAACAAATCCAAAAAAGCCTAGATTTTACTGAGTAGTACATGAAGGTGTTGCTCTTCTGCACTTTACTGGCTTTAGATTGAGTATATCTGTGTAGTTGTCTGATTTGTCCTGGAGACTTAGAACAATTTGAGAAGTATTTGTTCCCTGAGAAAATTCTGAATTCCTTTTCAAATTTGGCAGTGTTTTAGGTTGGGGGACATCAGAAGAGTGGCCACACAGTGAAATTAATCTTCCAGCATTTTAACTTATTTTCTGGTTTTGGTCTGGAATGTGAGGAAGTCTGTATTTGGGAGTAAGATTGCATTTCACTACTGCTGGCAGTGAGACTCAATTTTCTGTCTTTGATCTTCCTTTAAAGCAGCACCAAGACTTTGCATATTTGCTGTTGTCTGACTGCTGGTAGAGCTCTGAGCTCAGTCCTGGATGCATTACCACTCTCCCTGCCATGTCCCTATGTGTCTCCCTTCTTTGTTTATACTGCTAATTCCCCAAAATCAATCCTCTTGGGTTTGTGCTACACAAACTGCAATCCGAAGAACAAGTTCACTGGCAACCTGTGGTGAACAGGGGCAATATCTGGACAGTATCAGGACAATCTCCTGCCCACTGACCATGACTGAAAGGCAGAGAAAATAAAATGTGGTAGGAATTGCTGCTGCATGCGCAACGGCTGGGCCAAGCAGCTCTGCAGAAGTGTGGAAGACAGACGTTAATTCCACCGGTGCCCTTTGCCAAGAGCATGCACGTGCCACCCCCTGCACTGTTTGGTGCCTTGTTTATTTTTCCTGCCTGGGAATGAGAAGTTGCCCAGCCATCTGTCAGAGCAGGCAATGGAGGGCTGAGCATCCCACCTCTGCCAGGGTCTGGCTGTATTTGTCCGTGGTGGTGCTCACCCCACAGCAGTGCCAAGCACCTCATCTGTCTGCCAAGCTTCTTTTGTCATGTCACCAAGTTAGTTGCTGGTAGTTAAGAAACCAGAAGTATCATTTCCTGAAACCACTTGGCGTAATACCTGTTGGTATATGGAAAGCATCATTATAGCAGTCTGCAAATATTACAGGCCCGACCGATCAAAGTTGTGAGTGAGCTCCTTAAACCTCCAAGTGTGATTAAGAGGTCGTGCCACAAACTGGTTCCAGGCAACTGAAAATAAGCTTGAGACTGGAATTGACCTCCCCTAGATGCTGAGGCAAAGCAAGGTTGGTTTGTTGGGTTTTTCTTACCTACAGAAGGAAGTGCAGCACTGGTCACCATGATAGCTGAATATTGCATAAGGAAATCTTCAGTTGCTTCTGTTCATTAGCTGGAAAGGAATAAGTACAAGAAAGTATATTTTCATGTATTTTTATTGATGCTTCGGGACTGGTTTGTGGGAAGGTTACCTGATATTTATCTACCTTTTCACTGGGAGGGAGCACTAATTGCTTTCTTGCTCGAGTTAAATGGGTTTGTGGCAATTCAAGTTCTCCCCATGAATGCGAATAAAGGGTCACCTTTCCCTCAGGCTTCCCAGGAATGTCTTGCACACACTTGTGTGACCAAGCCACCAGTGATGAGGCACCATGTCCCAGTGCTACCTCCTTATTGTGAAGGTAGCAGCTTCCAAAGGCAACACTTGCTGGCTTTTTCCTCTTTGCTTCAGCCTTGAGGGTGGAAAGGTCAACAGGAGGGGTGAGAAATTTTTCTTAATGTTTTAGCTTAGCATGAGGGTCGTGCCTGGGAGCAAGCATGGTCACTAGTCCCTCCCTGTGTAGAGAAGTCCCAAAGGACCTGGTTTGAGGACCTTGACAGTTACTGCCCAAAGCACAGCTGGAGAAATGCCTGGGAGGAGTGCCCTGGCAGCAGATGGGCTATGGACCCACAGATCCGTTGCTGTGGCCGCTCCTGCCTCTGCTGTGCTCCCTGTCCCTGTTGAACTGGGGTCTCTGAAGGCACCTGAGGAGCCAGAGGTGGTGTCACCATTTTGGCTCTTTTCCAGCAGTGGAAAGGCAATTTTGACAACGGGGTTGATGAGAGGAGACTGTGTGCAGGGAGCCCTGGGGATCTCCAGTGGTGTGATCTGGAAGCCTGTGCAGAAGGGGGCTCTGAACAAACCGCAGGGGTAGTTTTTATTATAGAACAGAATCAGAATAGTCTGAGTTGGAAGAGACCTTCAAAGATCATCTAGTCACACTCCCCCCTTATCTCCCACTTCATCAGTGTACTTGAAACCTCAGCTTGCAACTGGGTTGCGCACATTTGTAGTCTCAGTAAAGACCACCATAAGTACCTTGGTGTGTGGTTACTCCATTTTTCTGTACTGTGTGGATCTGTTCTACCTATGTTATGTTTGTATGCTACAGTAGAACGTCAGACATGAGATCCACTGTTCTGGGCTGTCTGCGTGCGTTCAGGGAACGGCCAGTCCCACAAGCCAATATATAAAGCAGAGATGCATAAAAGTGACTCTGGAGTCATAGCTGCCGTCGCTCAAGTACCACTTGTCAGTGCTGCTGGGAGAACTCGGTGGTTTTTATAACTGTCATTAGCCCCTAATTGGATGGTTGATGCCAAAGCAATAATAATAAAAGGCTCTTTATTTAAAACAAGCCCATGTGAATAATTATGTAAATATTTGTCTGGGCCAGTGTTAGAGTCCTGGGAAAGCTTTTTGGGTGGATATCTTGGATATTTCTTGTTAGCTTTTATAGTAGCATATTTCAAATTAGATTCTATCTTTAGGCTTGAAGTCTCCTTCATGTGTAATGGAAGACCTGAAATGACATTTCAGCGATGAAGTGCAGCAGATATTTCCAAGAACAGTCGATGTACAAATCACACTGTAACCAGTTTAATAGAAAGTATCTGAAGGGGAAAAATGATAGTGCAGCTTGTCACCCAAATTTTCTAAAATTGGTTCTTGTCCCTGTGTGACTTGGTCACTGCTGCAAAACACCACAGTGGCAGCTGTGGGTTTTAAGCAGATGCAGCCATGATTTTATGGGAATATTGGTACATGATGAGCAAAAATCCATAGTCTCCTTTAAATCAGCTCCTGGAATGGTGGTGAGAGATGGTTTCTCATGGCGGCTTTGCTAGCTCTGGGGGGATTTGTCTCCCATCAGAGGTGGGATGGTGCAGGGAGGAGGGGGCTGGTGCTGGGTAATTAGCTCCTGATAGCTATTTGTGATGGAGATACATCTCTGGGTGTATGAGGGGGTTAATGAGCTGGCTTTCTCCCCTAATGACCGAGGGTCAGGGATCACAAAGGTCAGTCAAGGCTGAACAGAAGTTTCTTGATGTTACCCTGATGGCACTTGATGAGCTGGGTTAATGGTAACAAGCCCCCTTCCACTGCTTCTTGGTGCTGCCTGGACCAGGGGTGATGGGCGGGGAGGGACCCTGTGTTTTAAATGCAAAATCTCCCATGTGCCATTTCTTAATTTGGGCAGTAGGGAAATGCACCATCTACTCATGTTTTATTTTTAATGGGACTGGGAATCAGAAAGGAATGGGAGCTGGAGTGTTGTATTTGGATGAGCCTCTTCATGTTTGGACCTTGACAGATTATATATGATTCTAGCTGGTCCATAAAAAAACTGAATTTGCCTAAAGTAAAATGTTTATTCCCTGGTGATGTTAATAAAGAAATCCACTTAAACATGTAATTGGACATAAGATCTGCTGAATAAATACGGACTAGAACTGAGAAAATCGTTAGGAACTGGTAACTTAAGTGGTGAATTTCTCTCTTCCTGCTTGTAAACTTCCCTTGAGGGCATCACAGCTCTTGGGTTTGTTTGTGGTGGTTGAGAACTGATGAAACTCATGGCTGTGGGTGGTTGGTTCAGGCCTAGTCTTCCTCCTATTCTTGCCTTGAAAGCAGCACCTGTGTTGTGCAGATGTGAGCTGTGTAAACTCACAAAGGAATTAATGCTCCTGACAGAATTTAGAAAAACAAGCTTCAGGAACACTTTCATGAATTCAAGAAGATATTAATTTGAAATTTGCCTTCTGGCTACATTTTTTTATGAGGGAAATCAGATATAGATATAATGTAAATGATAAGAGTTCATTGATTCAAACATCTGAGAAGTGGTTTTACATTTCTTTTGCTGTGTTAAAATATTCAAGTATACAACAGTGCTGGAAATAATTCAGTGTTGGGCTTTTTAAAAGCCATCCAATGAAATATTTAACAATAAAAATTACTTATGCTTGGTCCTATTAACTTTATGGACAATTAAAACCCCACAGCAGCTCCTAAATGACTGCACCTTGGAAGCATCCCAGCTGGGCTACCTGTGTGGGGTAGTGCCTTTTCAGTCATTCCTTTGTTTTGGGTTTTTGTGTGTGGTTTTTTTTTTTTCCCTTTTAAGTGGCTGATGATATGCCAACCATGTGATGCTGATTGCCAGCCTGATTCTAGCTGCAGTGTTTACCATGGTGGAAATGATTGTAATTATGCAGGTGCTTGTGTTAATGTGTTTAATTGAGCTCATGGTTGGGCACTTGAAGCACCGCAACAGAAATTAAAGGGCTGGGCATGGCTATAGGAAGGCTGTGGAGAGGGTATGATTCCAGAATGGCCAATATCCCCCCAAAGCTTGTCCATTTTGGCTGCTCTTTCCAGACTGTACTGGTCTAGCTGATAGAAGATACTCTCTGGGCCTCTTCTCCCTGCATCAGAGGAGCTCCAGCCATGGTTGCTGAACAGCTGGCATTTCAGCATCTCCTGTTTTCCCTGAGTACTGCTGGAAGATGCTGAGAGGGAACACAAATCCTTTGCACTGCACTTGTGAGGATGATCCTGTTTGCCCTGGCACAGAATTCTATGTAGAAAGCGGCTCAGCTTTTTTTTTCCCATAATCCTGAAGCATCAAGAAGAGATGTGGCACTGAGCATCCTGTATGGATGTAGCTGCTTATATTGCATCCTGGTGTGTTCAGCTGTGCTTCCAGACACTAGCTTGGGAGCAGGAGGGGGGAAAAAGCCCCGACTATGGCTTATTCTGTTCCTAAACTGCCCTGACGTGCGCATAGGCTGCTGGGTGCTTGTAAGGGTCCAGTGTAGATGGGCTAGGGCCTTGTGGGTTCAGGGCATGACTGTGTCTGTCTGCATATGATGGCTCCAGCCTGCCTGGTGCAATTCCTGTTGCATGTCTGAGTGCTCAGTGACATCCCTGGGATACAATGAGATGGTCACCCACATAAAATGACCCAGAGGACTGCTGAGTATTGCTTTTGCAGGAAAGCCACAGTTCAGCTGTTTGAATTTTGGTTTTCTTCCTTGGAAGGCTTTTGGAAGGTTTTGAGATGTCAGGTGAAGGCCACTGCCTTGATCTGTGTCTCCCTGGTTTCACCAAAGGGTGATGCTCTTGTTCTTGATTCAGTGCCAAGTAGCTTTGGACACAGAAAGGAGGCAGAAAGGTGCCCGATGTGATGTGCAGTGGCAGGCTGGAGCAGATGGCAGCCCTGGCAGCGCTGCGGCTGAGGGAGGATGCTCATGCTTGCTCTGACAAAGGCTCTTACGTCAGGTCTTCGTGGATTATTGCCCTGTGTCTGGGAGATGAGCATGCCAGCTGCTTTCTTCCTTACAGGAGTAACTGTTCTGCACCCAATTAAAACTGATTGCAAAACTTCTTTTGACTTTAATGTGCTACAAGATAAGGCCCTAATTAAATCTTGCAAAGAGCATTAAGTGGTTGATCATTACAAAGTGCTTTGAAAATGCAAATGCTGTCCAAGTGCCAGATTGTCTGAAAACACATGGCACTGCTTAGAACAAAGACACAAAGTTGAACTTTCTTTTTCCACCTTCAAATGTACTGATTTGAGAGCTCTGAGGAGCTGCCTCCTTGCCTGCATCTGGCTTAGGTGTGAGCTCCACAGCAGCCCAGTGAAACTGGGAAAGGCAGTGGGGCCAAGCCAGAAAATACTGAACCCTTACAGAACAGTAACTGTTTTACTTAAAGCTAGCCTGAAGTGAAATCTGTAGTGTAGATGGGTTGCCTTGACTGTACAACATCTAGGAGTCAGGTGTCCAAGTGATGCTGGCGCATCCACAGTCCCTGGACCACTCTGCACACATGGTCCTGGGCTTGAGCTGTGAGCTCTGCCTTGTGTCAGGATGGCTCAGGGTGAAAAACATGCTGCCTGTGGACATCAGGTCCTCTGTGTCACCAAGCTGTGCCCTGTGGTTGGATCTCTGTGGAGAGACTAGCTGTTTCTGCATCATCTCCTGCAGAAAAGCATACAAGGTGCCATAGGCAGAGAAGGGACAATTCTCACATCAGAGGATGGAAAACCTCAATGCTCTGCCTGCAGAGCTGCTTTCCAAAAGGCTATGTCAAGGTTTTACTTGGGAAGAATGACAGATCCCTTTGGATGCGATTTCTGTCTCTTGCTGGTACATCTCCATGTGCTCCCTCAGGGCTGAGGCAATCTGGGGGCCTTGCAAGGACTTTCAAGTGGGATTTTTGAGTAAAAGAACCAGAGAATTGGGGTGGGAGGAGAGGAGAGTACCTGTTCATTTGCATGTAACTTGCATCCCTTTATGGCTGACTTTCAGAAACTGCTCCTAAAACTGAGCTCTCTTTAAGACCTCTCAGTTAATTGTTCAGAAGATGGAGTCATACTCTCTCAGTTGCCTTTTGCAGATCTGCTGAGCCTGTGACTTTGGAGTTTTAATAACTCTGAAAGTTTCAGACTCCATTCACCCTTAGTTTTTCTTTAAAGGGCGAGACTCCTGCCAGTAATCAAACTTCTGCTGGAAAACTTCCCAAAATGTCACAGTGACCCAGAAATACTTGGTCCAACTGGTGGGGGATTGGAAAGCTCCTCCAGGATCCCAGCTAGCCAGGGAGCAGGGCCGGGATGGGAGCAGCGCAGGGCTGTGGGCAGGGTGGTATGCGAGGCATCTCCGCTGCAGCCCGGGCGCCTGAGCAGAGGCAACGACGGCAATGGCAAAGCGGGTGATTCACCTAATTCTTCTGACCCTGCTGTCAGGACGGGCCCGTAAAAACTCCTCGGACACTAAACAGTCGCGCTGAGCGCTGGCGTGGGCTGAGGGTTTGGCAGGGCTTGGCTTGGGCTCTGCCTTAAAAGGCTTTGTGCTCTTCTCTTGAGCCAGTGCAATGGTTTGTTTCAGTGGGGAGGGGGATGGAAGAGGTCATGCTATGGCCTCTTTCTTGGGAATGACTGGTGAAAGCCAGGGGAAATCCCACTGATCCCTGCAGGGACAGTGGAGATGCCCCTGAGCAGGGAAAATGGATGCTGTGCGCTGGCTTTGCACCCTCAGACCTGCCCCTCTGGGGACCCCACCACTGCCCCTTCCCTGGGCTCTGGATTTTACTCATTGGTTTTTCGTTTCCCCAGGATTTGTGGGAATAGGGGTCAGCAGCTCCCTGAAAGGGGCAGACCCCACGCTGTGGGTGCTCTCCTCCGTGGGCCCTTGGCATGCAGCAGCGGGCTGTCCCTCGCCTCCCGGTGACAGATGTGTGGCTTGGCCGTGCCCTGGCTCCCACACTGGCGTGGGGCAGGAATTGCCTGGCCAGAGCTGCTCTGATGCCAGAAGAAAGCCTGTCATCCTCCTCCCTGACCCTTCAGCACCCTTTTTCCTCCCCACGCTCACAGAGCCAGCTCTGTGCTGCTGCTCCTGCTGCGTTTTTCTTTCCCCTACCAGGGGAGAATCTGAAATCCTGTCTGTTATGATGAATGGGATATTTGCTGCTCTTGAATGGGGCTGGGATTTCTCCCCAAGTTCTGAACGTTTGCCTGTTTTCTATGCATTGTGTCTTTAAGTTTTCCATGGCATTTGCAGCAGAGATTTTCTTTTTCCCCTGCATGGTTTAATGATGTTCTGTGGAGGAAAGGCTTGCTCTTTGCTTGCTGTTAGCTAACACCACTGCTTTGTTAGAAACCCAAATGATTGATTATTTTTTTTTTTAAAAAAAGATTTACATGCAAAGGAACAAAGATTATTTGATTCCCTGAATTTAATGTATGCTTGCCGAGCTGCTCCAGTATCAGTTCTGGGTTTCTTTCCTTCCCTTTTGGGATTATGCATATGATCTTTTGAATCTGACTCTGCATAATGGTTTCCTTTGTTCGCAGTTGGGACTATTTGGGCCTTTAAAAAACCCCATAAGGAGATGACATGAGTCACTGGTGAAATATTCGGCTATCTAGAGCGTCGTGAATTGACACAGCTCTGTGCAGCTACTGGAACGGAGCTGATGTGCACCAGATGAGTGTCTGACCCCTTTTATAGCTGCCTTTTTTTTTTCTGTTTTATGCCCCTTCATAGGGAACAAACTTTTAAATCTTCAATTCTGCAGTTCAGTTTTGTCAATTCTCCTCCTTAAAATGCCTTTCCTCATTGTCCAAATATATAATTTTGTTTTATTGGGCTGCTGAGATGCTGAAGAATTCAAGGGGCTGTGTTAAGTCCATCCAAAGGATGCTTAAGCAATGGCAACTGGAGCTTTATATTCATATTTTTGTCCAGATTTTGTCTTAGCCTCTGCTATCTTGTTGTAGTCAGTTATCCAAGGGCTGCAGCCAGGAGTCCAATAGCGGTGAAAAATGTTTAGATAAGGACTAGAAATTGCTGAAATCCCCCAGGCGTGACCTGTAGCCTCCAGACTGTGTGGAAACACATCACTGAGCGAAGCAGCTTCCAGTTTTCTCTGCATTTGGATCTCTTGTGAATCTCAGCACAGGAGCATTTGCCCCTTGGGGGTTTAATTCCCAGTATAATCCAAGACATCCACGTCCACCTCTGGGCAGCTGGCTGGAGAGTGAAAAACCCCAGTGAAAGGGCATCCTTCCCCCTGCATGCTCTGATCTGAGTGCTCGTTTAGCACTAAGAATAAAACTAGCTTGGAAAAGTATTTAAAGAAGCGCAAGCTGGTGAAGATGGAAGGGAAGAGGGTCTGTTTGCTGTTTGGAGTGATGTTTTCCCTTGCTGTCTTCCGGGCAGGGTGAGCAGGAGGCACCCAGTGCGATGCCCTGCCCACAGCTCTGTCACCGCAGAGCGGCTCCTTCCTGGGGGGACCCCGACTGCAGCTGGGGGTCCCAGGTTGAGATGACTATGTGGTGCTGGGTCACAGCCGGCTCTCCTGTCCCCATGCTGCTGTGCGAGTGCAGCCTGGTCTGCCCTCTCACAGCTTGGGCTTTTTGGGCTTCTGTTGGAAATTGCCTTTTCCTTTTAAAAATATGAAACAGCCTCTTCGTCTCTTCTTGGGAATGGGTTTTTGCTGTGTCAGGCAGCCCTGCGGAATCCTCCTTTCCTGTTAGAGAAGGTAATGCAGTGAGACCGGGGTGCTCCTGCTTGATGTTGTTTGTGCAGGATGCATTGGTGTTAATTGGGGAAAATATAGTAATAACTTCAGAGTTGTCATCTGAGTACCTGAAAGTGCCTTACAAAACTGTCTCTTTTAACCTCAGAGATGCTGGTGATTTTTCTGGCTTAAAGATTATAAAAATGAAAGACGGAGATGTTAAGAAGTAGGTTCTCTGATGACATAAGTGGACCTTGTGTCACTACAGCTGGGAGTTTTAGATCCCCCTTATCTACTGACTGGCACTTGCTGGCTCGGCCACGGCTGCGTGGTGAGACCGCAGCCCGGCTGGGTACGGGAGCCAGCTCCAGGCAGCCTGGGTGCCATGGGTGACCTGCATGCAAGAGAAACAGGACCATTTAAACCAGTTAATTGTGGGCAAGCTAATTGCAGTGCCTTTCTTTGGTTTTTTCTGTTAAAACTGTTCTTTCTGTGGGACTCAAGGTACTTTTCAAGGAGATGCTGCTCTTGAAATAATCCTTATTCACTTTATTTACTGTCACTACTTGATGTGGGATAAGATGGCAATTTTGTTTTATTGCTTGTTCATATAGGAAGGATTTGTTTCACTGGTGATGTGACACTTGGGTACAAATACCCAGATGGGTGGGTTACATGATGAAGTTGCAGAGGGCTCCTGGAATGAGCTGGGAGAGCAAATGCTTACTCATTCTTCCCTTTGTGACCTCAAATCTGTGGCAATAATTGCACATAAACTATAGCATGACTAAGTGCTGTGTCATGAAGTCCTGAAGGTCTCTGGATGCCCTTTAGTTACAAAACCAAATATAGAAGAATGGTTCTGCACTGTTACAGGATGGTGGTCCCTTTTCCAGACACCCAAATGTCTCAATTGTTAATACAAGGACAGGTCAACTGTACACAATAAATGTGTCTCAGGGTGCTGATGGTGAGGTTCTTTTTTCCACTTTGAAGTGTATTGTGAAGCAATCAAATAATACAAGGCCATTAAGAACTGGGTGCTCTTGGTGCTGCAGGAACAGCTTTTCTGCTCCTTCCAGTCCCACCCTGTGTCTCCAGCTCTGGGGCACCTGGCACTGTAGGCTGGTGGATTGCCTTTGGGTTGTTGCTGTCCCTGTGTGAAGGATGCACTATTTGCAGTTGAGATGTGGCGTTGTGGTGTTACCAGCTTGCTGGGATTTGTATGAGGAGTCTTGTGATTCCTAGGGGGGCTTTTTCTTTTCCTGAAAGTTTCTGCTCCTGGAGCCAAGTGATTGCTATACTTGGAGGAAAAAAAAAAAAAAAAAAATTAAAAATTTCCCACATGACAGCTGGAAAAGCTTGAACATCACAGTGAAAAACTGGGAGGAAATTTTCAGAACAGATTTGTAAAATTTATTGTGTGTAATTGGACTTTAACAGATGTATAAATCTGTGTAGCTGAGAAAATAAATATTTTAATTTCGTAATTTACTGGAATCCAGATGGTACTCTTCTTGAATGCCTGGCTTTGCCTTTTGGCCATGTTGATGCTGCTTGGTTCACCCTGATGGGCAGTGCTGGGGTGGCCGGGGAGAGCGGCTGCCGCCGCGTGCCATGGCGTGAAGCAGGGAGGCATTGGAGAGCATCACCAGCAGCTTCAGCCTTCTGCTCGGCAGCAAGTTTAAATATTGCGGATTTCCTTGGGGATAAAGATTTAATTAAAGACTTTGGAAAAATGATGGTGGAGAGAATTGTTTCGAGGTTTGTTATTTGTAACTTGGCAATTTTTCAGACACTGGAAATGTGGATACCCACAAGTAATGTATAAGCGACTTATGTATCCTGACACTTGGGAAAGTGCTTTGGGGCTTATTCAATAGCTTTGCTTCAGGTGTTAAAAATGATTATTACGGGCATAAATATGGCTTAGATTAATAACTTCTGGCTAATGCTGTATATACTGGGATTTTCAGCGTGGTCTACAGAAGCTGCAGATCTGTCTTGCACCAAATTTCAATGGCACCACTTCCATTTGGTTCTTGGGTTGGCTTTTTTTTTGAAGGGGGGAATAATGTCTTGGTTTCCTGCAGATCCATTCTACTTTTAAGAACATTAAGACAGGAAACAGCCAAGGGGTTGACAAATGAGAGGAGCGGGGCTTTCTCTGGGCTGACACCTGTGAGGAGGTCAGGACAGCATGGCTTCCCTTGGCAAAGGCAAAACAAAATGCCTTGTCCAGGGAAGGTAAAATTAGGAGGCTCTGGCCTTGATATCAAGCTTGGAGGAACTGAACTGTTTAACCTTTGTGGGATGGTTGTGTGGTAGATGGTGCACAAAGTCTTGAACTGACCTTCACGCAGTCACTAGGCAAGGGCTGGTTGTCCCCTTTTCTGTTCTGTGACTAGCCAGTGTAATGCATTAAGAAAAAGAAAATCCTTGTTTTATTATTGCACATGTCCTGAAGGATCTGCAGGGCTTAAGACCTCTTTCCCTCTTAAAATTTGATTTAAAGGACAGCCAGGGAAAGAAAGGTGAGGATGAACAACCCAGTCAGGTAGTGAAGGAGGTTTGCCCCCAGTCAGGGCGTTCAGTGTGCTCTAAATTTCACCTTCGAATGTTAACGATGCTCTGGGTTTCCTTTTCAGTTCCTTGGGGATACCTCTACTCCAGCATCCCACAGCTGAGTCCAGGCAGGCGGTTTGGCCGTGGTCAGGGTAGCAGGGCACGGCCACACTGACCCCGTTTTGGCTGGAGCTTGTGACCAGCCCCAAGCCAGGGAGCTTGTTTCAGTGAATGCTGCTTGGTTGGCTTTAATTCCGATGTGTAGGAAAGAGTGGCTTTGGGCCACTGCTGAGTGTGGGGGTAGAGCTATAAACTCAGTACCAATGCCTCTGTTCCAGGCTTTAACAGGTGATTAAATCATTAGGAATCAGATTAACACAGAAAGATTGGTCTTGTAAATCCTCAGTCAGACATGCAGGAATTAGGGATTTAATTCCTCCTTTTGCCACTGTTGGTTCATCAGTCATTCATCCCCACTCCGTGGGAATTAATGCTCCTTTCTGGTCTTGTTCAAGGGCTTTACATGCTGTTGGGTGCAGGCTTTTGGGGCAGCCTCTGGCCTGGTTTTGGTGCAATTTTGGCCATTTGGGGGTTGCCTTTGTGTACTGGGTATATTGCCACCCTCCTCCGATGCAGCGGGGACTGAGCTGGTGGTCTCTTTGGGGAGCCCTGTGCATCTCAAGTGAAAGAATCATCCTGTGTAATGCCGTATAGTAATGTTATTCATAAAACAGCAGGTAAAAAACAAAAGCTTTCATAAAGCAGCAGCTACTTCAGTTCTCAGATGAAGGGCAAGCCCAGTGCAAGCTTGCAAGAAAGGTGCTGTAGGGCCTGATGTTGCTCAGTCTGGTCTTTGTCCTTCTGTGCCACGATGCTGTCGTAGCTCCTAACAGATTGCTGGGTTTAGATTTGGCTGAAAAATCAAGGGGCAATAAATAAACCAATTAGCTGAGCAGGAGTCAGAGCTCCTTCTGTGTGAAGCTCATCTTCCTGGAAAGAGCTGGGGAATTTCAAGCTGTTTAAGTCCTACTCAGACCAATGCTTTTGGAGATGAAGTGTAGTGTGAGTGGTCTGTAGGGCTTCAGTTGTCTCCTTGGCTCCACTGCAGGAGCTTTGGGCAAGCAGTTGCCATATGGCTTGCAAGTGGTGTCATTCTGTTAATGTATAGAGCTGGCAAAACCTTCTGTTTTCATGTTGCAGTTCCATCCTCTCCATACCCTGCAGACACCCCGACCCCGCGGCGGCCGCTCTCAGCGGGGTGGTTTGTGCAGCGCTGGGAGTGATGTTCAAATCCCCCTGCAGCCGGCATGGGGACCGGGCTGATGTCAGGAGTCTGGAATTTGTATCCCCTCCCCCTTGCCTTTGCCTTTTCCCCCCTCTCGTCCCTAAATAAATGTTGGAGGCGGCTTCAGAGCTGGCTGATTGGGATCTCTTGGAGCACAGGGAGGGAACTGGAAGCCGAGCTGGGGTTTTACTGTAATTTTAGCTGCTTAAAACAACTTGGGCTGTATGTATGCAGATATTTGTGAAATAAAAGATGGTAAAAGGCAGAGGGAGGATCTAAGTGGCAAGGACAGCTCGGACAAATGTGTGATCAATATACTGCCTAACAAGAGCAAGAGAGATGAGGAAACATTACAGCTGTACGCTGCTGGGCCAGGCGCTCAGCTGTTTATTATCCGCAGTGTTCACTTGGCTTTGCCACATGTTTGTAATCTCCCTTTGAGGGCCCAGCTTCTCAGGACTGTGGAAACTTTTAAAAACCGTCTAACAATGTACATGAATTTTCCATGCAAATATTAGGCAGCTCTTCTTGGTAACCAAACCTTTTTACATTGTAAAAGATCTGTTCATGCTATTTCTTTCCACTGCTGGGTGGTTTATTGCGTTCAGTGCTGATGTGCACCCTGAAGCCCTTCCCTAGGGATGCAGCTAGTTGTGTATGGTGTGTCCCTTGCAAATCCTCTCCTCCTCTCTCCTCTTCGGTCTTTCTAGTAGTATGCTTCATCCTAAAATGAGGACAACTTTTTTCTCCCTTGCAAAATTTACTCCTGTATTATTTTCCTGCCCTTTGGGAGATCTGTTTTTTTTTTTTTTTTTTTTTTTTTTTCCCCAGTAGCAGTGATGCCATGCGGCTGTGCTGATTGTGGTCATTCTGTGAGCTGGTACGAGCTTTGCCCCCTTGGCCATGCAGCGTGGTGAGATGCCCTGAGATCCTGGTGGAAGCTGGGGCAGCCAGCCCTGGGGGTTTGGCTTGGGTATCGTTGCAAATGATCAGATGTCCAACTGTCTGATATGTTGAGGATCTGAATAATATCACTCTTTGAGGGAAATAACGGATCAAGTGGCAAAAGAATGCAGCTGTGGTGTGTTGTTCAGGCAAGACTAAATGAAGCTGTCGTGCAGACGCTTGCTTTGGGTGCTGCTGCGGGTTTGCTGAGTTGGGTGGTTCATCTTTCTGACAGCGCTTTGCTCCAAGTATCAGGTCTAAATTCAAAATAACTTCTTTTAAGCATTTAAAGTCGGATCTGGTTATTCCACTTTTGGAGACAGTCTCCCCTGACATGAGCAAGGCCAGATTAGGAAGTTAATGAGACATATCAGTTGCATTACTTAATCGATATGCTAAAGACCTGAACATCTGGAGGTGAACCAGCCCCAACTTTGCTGTGGGGAGTGCTGGGTGTGAGGCTTGCTCTCCGTTAACTGGTTTAACATCTGCAGGAGTGAGAGCCTTGGGACACAAGCCTGATGGGATGTGCTTGAGAAGGGCTGTTAAGGAAAGGAGCCCTTTGCTTCCTGTCATTAGTCCAGATGCCCATGCAGCTTGCTTTGAAGCATCCCCAGGTGCTGCACTGCCCGGAGGAGGGAGACAGGGATGATGCATGGGGCACGGGTGGCTGTGCTGTGCCCTGCTGCAGCCTGCTCCTGGCCAGGATGGAGGAGCCATCTCCGTACTGTGTCCTGAATTCCAGCTGAAGGGGCAGATTGTGTGATTAGGCCACGAAAAACAACAAGGCTTTTCCCAAGCTGGGCAGTAGCTAGATTTTCTCTATGAAGTGTATGTGTGTTGTTGGCCAGTTCAGCTGCACCCTTGCGTGCACTGGTGGTTGTGCAGAAATCCCAGTGCGTAATGGGGCAGAAAGAAGAGAAGGGGAATGCTGATGATACTTTCCTGGGGTTGGGTTGAGTTTGGGGCAGGGGGCACTTGACTGCCTGCAGTGGATTTGTGCTGCATCCATGCCCAGTGCTCCCCGCCTTCACCCTGGGCAGGGTGATGCTGTGCACAGACCCTGCGAGGCTACGGGCAGCACGGAGCAGCCCGTGAGCAGCGGGGCACCTCCCTGGGCCGCTGCTCTGCTGTGACGTTTGTACCCTGAGGCAGGGGTGTGGGTTTACCTGTTATCCCAGCCAGTGTGAGTTTACATCTGGTGGTTTTGCGTGGCGTGTGTAATCCTTTGGGGAAGCTCACTCAAGTATTTGCTTCAAAACAACTTTTTGGATCGAGTAAGTTAAGAAAAAAAGGATGGAAAGGTTTGCATCAATGTGATGGCAACTTCTTGATTTAAAGCCTTTCTCTCAGATTGTGAATTTCCTGTCTAATGTTTAATCTTCACCATGTCCTTGAATGATGGAGATTGGGTGAAGACATCCAGAAAAATATAACTGCTGCCCCTGTGCAGACAGCTGATCAGCTGTTCCTCTCTGCGTTGAATTAGTGTCTCTGACCAGCAGTACAGTGTCCAGGCTTTGAAGCTGGTGTTAACATTGTATTTGCAGATGTATTGAAAACATATTTCATCTGTTTTTAAAATTATGCTGAATGATTTGTGTGAGACAGACTAATAATGACCTGGATCTGAGCAAGTGCTAGCCTTATTGCCTGCTAATTCTTGTTTTCTCCTTTTCTTTTTCCAGCTGAACCTGCAGACCTCTTGAAGGTGTTAGATTTTCATAATTTACCTGATGGTATAACAAAAACAACAGGGTTTTGCACAAGCAGAAGATCTTCAAAAGAAGCAGACGTTGCTTATAGAGTAACAAAAGATGCTCAGCTTAGTGCGCCGACAAAGCAGCTGTATCCTGGTGAGTCCGCAGCTTTTTATCTTTTACATGGAAATTTTTGATGCTTTTCTCAGATTCTGCAGGCACACATAGGGCACTGTGTAATTTCTGCATTTCCCAAGTGTGCTTGCATGCTCCCTTGCTGGGGAGCCATCCTGCTGTTTCAGGGGACTGCAGACTTTCAACCACCAAATAACACTGCAGTAAATTGCCTTTATCATTGCGTTTGCACGTGGTGGCGGGTTTCACTGCAGAAGATGTGGCCAGTGCCTACATCTGTTCCCTCCTGTATTAAAGTTTCTACTGTCTCATTATCGCACAGTGGCATCCAGCTGGGGAGAAAGACTTGGAAGATGCAAAGGAACGCAGACTGTGTTTTGTTCTGCATTCGTGGAGTGCCAAGCACAGTAGGGTCTTATTCTGTGGCTGTGGTGTCTCTCATAACACAAATAATCACCATATAAAAATAATAGACTGCCCCACAAGAACAGATGTCCCAAGAACAGTTTGAAGAAATTGGAGGTTCGTTAGAGAAAGCCACTAAGATGCAGGAGTTCATATGCCTTTGAAGAGCATGTGGGCTACTGACCATTTTTTTTGTCACTGAGGGTGTACTAGAGTTTTTTAATTTTTCAGGTTGAGACAATCACTCCTGTAGAGCAAAAATGTGCTTGTAAAAAGACTGGACACATTATGGACATAAACTACTCGCTGCCTGAGAGTTTCTTGAACACGTAGTCACCATGGCCTTCCTTCCGAAGCCATACAGGAATGCTGCTGTATCCCTGTTTTACGTGGGGGAGTGCATGGATGCTGGCAGGAGGCATGGTAGGATGTTCTAGGTTTGATGAGGAAGGCTTAGCAATGGTGCAGAAAGACACTGTCTCTTGTCTGTGGAGTGGTTGATAGCTTAGGCAAAGCAGACACATTTTCCTTTGGTGTTCGTGAGAGAACTGATGATACCAAGTGCATTAACTAAATCAGAGGTAATGTGGCATGCCACTACCAGTGCTTCTTAATTAACATGCTGTATCTATCAGGCCCAGCCTGTCAATGGCCTGAACGAGGGCTCTGAGGCTGGACTGCTGATGCGCTTGCATCCTCCACTTCTGCACTTTATTCATTGCATGTGTTATCACTGAGGTTATTTTCAGACTTCATTATTATCCTGCTGTGACAATAAGCAGGTGAATTATTCAGTCTGTGTTGAGTAGGAGCATACTGTGTCTTGCATATGAACTGAGAGCCTGATGTGGAGATGAGGGCAACTGTGCCTGGGCTGAGGGCTGGTAGCCTTCCATTGTGTGGTCAGCCTTCAGCTGACAAGCTGCTTGGTTTTGCCTAAAGCCCTGTTCCAATGTCTGCAGAAGTGCAGAACAGACCCTCTATTTTTCTTTATTGCTGCCCGGGGCAGGACAGTCCTTTCAGACTATAGAAAATGTCATCACGTGCCCAACTGCACCCCTCTGCCAGGCTGTGCCTTTGTCCCAGAGGACAGTTTTTGTGGATATGGGGAATATTCACCACAGGGATAGGCTGCAAGGGCCTTGCAGTGGCCCCTGAGTCCCTCCATCTGTCTCAAGGCAAGATCAGCTAATCCTAAGCTGCGTGTGTTTAACCACTCTCGCATACTTTCTTTCCATGTATCTGAAATGACTCAAAGTTTTGGCCCAGCTTGGTATCTTCAAGCTCAGAAGTGCTTGAAGGAAATGGTTCCAGTTTGGAATATACAACTGGAATGGATTTGAGAGCTTTCCAGTAGTTGCTTTAGCCACTGTGAAATCTTGCCTAATTGCCTTTGTCTTACGGAAACCAGCAAACAGTGGTGACTCCAAGATATAAAAACAAGGATGGAGGTGTCTGGCTAATTGATGTAGCAAAGAGACTGGGTGACACTGCTTCTTGCAAAGGTTTACGTAAGAAGACAGCACGCTGAACTGCATCATGGTCACAGGAGAGAACTTGGCGTTGTAGGAGATCTTCTTGCTTTTGTCCCACGTTACTTCTTGTATGTCCTCTTTGAGTTCTTGGTTTGCATCTACTGTCTTCCCTGGGTGAGATGATCTGGATGGTGTGTCCTTGGTGTTGTCAAGCAACACTTCAGTTGTTTCATCATCTGGACAATGTGGGGTGATGGAAGCAGCTCTGTCCCTCTGTTGAGACTTCCAAAGGCATTGAGTCTACTCTGCTCTTCTCTTCCTATTTCCTTAGCAAGCAGCAAAGTGAAGAGGTCTTGGTGTTTTCCATCAGATCTAAAGATGTTTTCTCAGTACATCTCCATAACTGGATGGGACTTCAGCTCACACCACCAAACACATGGGAGAAGAGATAAAGATAACAAAGTAATTGCAGTGCAATGTACCAGGGGAAATGTGGGTTTAGAGATTTCACGTTAACAGGCGGGTGGGTTGTAGCGTAACTTTTTCTCTCTGCTATACAGCACCCTAGGCAAATGTAAACAGCCCATCATATTTTGTGCTAATTAGAAGTCGGTGCTCTTGTAAGATGGTAATTTTGTGGGCTTTGCATTCTGCTTCTGCAGCCACAGCCAGCAAAGCAAGAGAGATGTGTGTATATAAAAGCCTGTCTGTTTTTCAAACCCACAAAAGTGAGAAAATCTGCTGAGATGCTCTTTGTCCTTGTTCCCTAAATAAGTTCTGCTTCCCAGCAAAACCATGCTCTTCCAGCAGAGGCAAGAAAGGCAAGGTTTTCAGTGACAGCCAGCAAAATGTCATTTGCATTCTTCTAGCAAACTCTATATTCTCTGCACTGCTCGTGGGTGTCTGCATATATATTTAAGAGCTCAAAATTCTCTACTATAGCTGGAACAGACATCTCTGAGGAAAACAAGCCATTGCAAAATGGAGAGTCTTCTCAGATGGAGAAAAAGGCCAGAAGTTGGTGACACCATTGAAGAGCTGTTTTCCTTTGAAAAGCAGCTCTGGAAATGACACTATCTCTCACAATAGATCTGCTTTGTGTTTGTGTCAGGAACTGGATCAGCTCATTGTTTTTGCTGGGTTTTTTTTTTTGCTATTAAGCAGCTGAAGCTTTCCTGTCCTTCCCAGATCAGCAGCAAGGCTCTTCCTTTTAGGCTGTATTTTGATACACCTTCAGGGTCTGGATTAGGAAGAGGTCCTAGCTGTCCTTATTTTGAAGATCATGAGATGGCACGAGAGCCTTTAATCCCTGGTCATGGTGCTCAGGAGAGAAGGAACTCAGCTTGACCCCACTGGTTTGTATATTGGGGCATACCACAGATGCAGTCTGCTCAAGTGAAGCTAATGGCATCAGCGTGTGGGGAGGAGGGGTCTGTGCCCACCCTGGACTTCCTCAGCTCTTTCCATGGCTCCATCTACAGAAATTGGGTCTTAACACTTCACTGCCTGGCAGGAGGTTACGTGTAGTGAGTTTGAAAGGACTTGGCCATGGGGTAAAAGAGTGATGCTGAGTCAAATTCAGCATTGGTGCAGTGTTAAGTGAAGAGATGGATGTGCAGCATCTCTCAGCATGAGCTCATTTGGAGAAGTGAATTGAATATAAGGGCTTAATCCCCAAACCCATTATTGGGAGGGTTGTCTCCATTGTCTTTAAGGGGATTTGGGTCAATTTCTGTGTGCTTCATATATTTATTACGATGTATTTATTAGCATTGCTGTGTGGATGCATTTTCATACATCATTCAATAGCCTGGGTCACTTCTGGCTGTGACAGTGAAGGCATTGTTGTTTTGCCAGGACAGCAGAGCAGTAACAGAGTAATGTCAGCTATAATTCATCCATTATGGTTATTTGGGTTGAGAAACTCGCATCACCATGGAGACATTTTAATAATAATGAAAAAAAAATTAAAAGCAGCTTTTTAATGAGTTGGCAGCTTGTCCAAGCTGAAAGGTACTGTATTGTGGATTCATAATGAAATTTTGGACATGAACTATTTTACATAAAAGGCCCAAAACTGTAGCCTGTAATTGGAACCAGGAAGGCGTATGGTCTTGATTCAGTGCTACAGGAGGGTTTGCATACAGCAGGAGGGAGATAAAGCTCAGTGCATCCTATGGGAGGCACAATAATCGATGCCTGCCTTTGCCAAATATCTGGGTCTGTGTCCTAGGGGGAAATCGGGCTATAATCATGGCATTTAATTACTTGACTGAGAGTCCTCTGTTCAGAATGCTGCTTTATGCTGCTTTCCAAATATTATTTAACTAAGATGAGGGATGTTAACTTGGTGCAAACACTGTGTCTCTGCAGGTACCCTCAGATGTCCCCCTCGGTGCCCTCTGTTTCCTTGTAGCAGTGCTCATTTTTGATGGAGCCCAGCCTCCTGTGCCTCCTCCACCACCCGGCGGTGTATCCCTCTGCTAGGCAGCTAGATGCATTTTAAATACTGCTTTGTTAATAAAATTTCTAGGCAGGAGAGCAGAGGGTGAGCTCACGGCCTCTTTGCATTTGAGCTTTGCTGTGGTTGGAAGAATTCACCACTCCCATGTTCCCAGTCCCCTCCCTGAGATAAAATCCCTCATGCAGCTCTGTGATACCACCTAAGAAAAGCCTAAGGGGGTGAAGGAAATCTATTTGGAGCTTACGGGCACTGAGCTGGATGCTTTTTTGTGGTTTTACATGGCTATGGATCTGCGGTTTAAAGCCGATCCGTTGTGGCGTTCCCTTTCCTGCGTGCGGCCGGTTGCGGCACGCGGAGATAGCCCCAGCGTGCATGCCACGGTGCCCGCTGTGGGGCTGCCCCACTTTACTCTGCCCCGCCGCGGTTTAAGATTTCCCAGGCAGATACCCAGCCGTACAATGCAATCCTTGTTTTGGCGAGTCTGGACCTTAAAGGAAAGATGCCCTGCAAGTCTCTCACTGCTGAAAGGCAGCTTCTGAGGAGGTTTTGCCCCGTAGGTACCTTCTGTTTCAATAGGTCCTGTCTCCAATAATAATTTGAGCAAGAAAGCTCCTTTACCAATGCTTCTGGTCATTAAGATGTCCTTTTTGGGACGTGCATCCAAGCTTTTCAGTTTGGGCTCATCTTTTCAATGGGAATGGCAGAGAACCTAAATGGAAGGAGTTGTATCTAGCACTTGATGCCTGTATTTTCTTTTACAGGAATCACCTGAGATCAGACAGGGTCACTTTCCTGAGTGGAGAAAAAGCTAGGAAACTTTAGATACCCTTTAACGTGCAGAAAAACTAGCCTCTCCTGCTAATTGCCAGATTTATTTCTATTTTAAGATTTTTTTTTTAATCTGCACCAGCCCTGAAAGCCAAAGCCACAGAATGCTCTGTTCTCATCTGGAACAGACCAAACCTGATGCAACTTCCCTACTCCTTTAAATAAAACCTTAAATAATATTGTGTGTGCCTAACTGGCATGGGATCCTTAATTTCCTCTGTCCCTCTGACATCTTAACTTAATTTGAGGACCTCATGATATATGAAACAAAGCTTTTTCCCTTATCTCTGAAAAAGCTCTAGGGCACACTAGGGAAGGGTGAGATGCAAATAGTACAGAGTTCAACCAACAGTTTTTAAGAAACATCTGTTTCCCCAGCACTATGGTCTCATCCCAAAACAGTAGACCCCTTGCTGTCCTTTGCAAGTTCAAGTGTGGGGTGGCTTTTGGCTCTGTGACAGATTGCAATAAGGGCTGGAAAAAGGCTTTCTAATCATAAAGGAATGATCTTCATAGATGCTCAGTTCTGCACTTGAGGTTTTTATTGAGGTTTTTAATGTGCTGTGAGAGCAGGTATCCCTTGGGGGACACTGCTTTACGCTGGCTTTGCTGGTGCAGTTCACATTGCAGCCCATCCCAACTCCATTTCATAGCAGGCTTTAGGGGAAAGCCAGACCTTCACTTGGCAACTAAGATGCTGCCTGATATAAATTCTTAGGGTTGCTGATGTGCACACGTCTGGGAGGATAAACCAGTGGTCTCCTTATGGGTTGTTAGACAAAAGGACTGTTTCTGTACAGATTCATTTTCAGGGAAATCTGACTAACCTCTCTGCTTTTCCACTCCAGCTTCCCCATTCCCAGAGGACTTCTCCATTCTAACCACTGTAAAAGCAAAGAAAGGAGGTCAGTCCTTCTTGATCTCAATTTACAATGAGCAAGGGATCCAGCAAATTGGTGTGGAGATGGGTAGATCTCCTGTATTCCTGTATGAAGACCATACAGGAAAGCCAGGCCCAGAAGACTATCCTCTCTTTAGAGGCATTAACCTAGCAGATGGCAAGTAAGTGAAATTTTGTGCACAAAGGAAAAAACGGTACACTGTTTATATCGATACCGGCATGTTGAATATTGTGTAAAATAGGGTCATCCTTATATAAAAATGTATATACACACCTTTGATCACTGCCAAGTGTCCAATTCTTGAACTTTGTCCTTTAGCAGATAACACTGCATATATAAAAAGCATGAATCGCATACCAGTCAGTGCATGTTCATGCTTACAGGGATAGGAACACTGACTTTTGCTGCAAAGGGCCTTAAAAAAAATCAATGTCTTGTAAAATCCACATTGAGTCCTTTGTGAGACATAAGGAGGGTGGAAGAGGGGTTATAGCCAGGGAGTTAATTGTGGTTTGGGGTTTTTCCCCTTCTGCCCCTTCTTGAAGCCAGAACTGGCACTCTCCTACCTGTATGGGAGGGATGAGAAGGGAATGGCCATACAGCCTTTCTATTTCTAATGACACCTTTAGGGTGTGCCCAAGGATGATTTTCATCTGTTTGCAGATGATGGCTAGCATGAAGGCTTGCAGAACGTAACTTTCATAAAATTTCACTGTTAAATAATTGGCTGCTTCTTGAAAGCCCAAGGCTTTGGTTAACATGTTTATGGACTATGTTCTTTTAGGTGGCACAGAATAGCTATCAGTGTGCAGAAGAAAAATGTCACCTTGATTTTGGACTGTAAAAAGAAGGTAACTAAGTTCTTGAACCGAAGTGACCATCCCATCATTGATGTCAACGGCATTATTGTATTTGGAACAAGGATATTGGATGAGGAAGTCTTTGAGGTAAGTCGCGACAATGATTAGCTCTGGAGATGTTCCACAGGGATGATGAGCTGCGTTCTGGTTGATGAGGAATTTACAGCTCATTTTTGAAACTTGTATTGGATTTTTGCATAATAGGACACTGTCATATGTGACTTAAATTTTTTTAAAAGTTTTTGGTTTGATTAGGTAGATATTTTCTGTAGTAAAACAGAAAACAGTGGGTTAGATGACCTGTTGGAATGTGCTCCTTTGGTTCTATGGTTTTGGGCCCTTTCTGGTGCTTTAGACCAGCCCCTGCACTGGGATTTTTTAGTTTTATAGCTCTTGTGCTCTAGGTTTGTCTAGCATGGGAAGGGCTCACAGGGTTTTCATTCATCCCTGTGTTAGATTTAGATAAAATTGCAGGGGTAGTAAATGAAGGCTGAGGGAAGCATCTCCCTTACAAGTCGCAGCTCGCTCTGGGGCTGTGCGGATTTGCTCTTTTCCCATGCATTGGCTGTAGATCCTTGGTTTCTTGCACCATGACATAAGAGGACTCTCCTCGACAGCTTGTTTGGCAGCCCCGTCACCTCCCACACAGCGACTGCTTTGAAAAAGCAAACCAAAATCGTGATGGGTGGAATGTTCCCATGAGCTCCTCTGATTTAAGCAAAGAGATAGAGGATTATTTATAGACAAGGTACATATGGTAGAAGTTTTTCCTGTAGTTCAGCAGTGAGTTTGATATATGCATTTCACTAGCAATCTCAACTTCTGTGGTCTGCTGTGCTTCTGAGGCTTTCATGTGCATGAGAATCTTCTCCCTGATCTTTCTTGTGCATGAGAATCTTCTCCCTGATCTTTCTTGTGAGCTAGAATTGCTTCCCTGAAACCAGCACCAGTGCAGTGGGATGTAAACTAGGACCTAACGATCTCCATCTCCTCGCTTTTACTGTGTTTATGTGGAGGAAGAGCTGTATCTCATGGGCCTCCCCAACCCAGCAAAGGGATGGGGGGCATCTCTCAGTGGATAGCCAGAGCTGTAGCAAAGCCAGCTCTTGTCTGTGTGTTGCTGTTACTCAGAAGGAAAGTTCCAGTCTGTTTAATATTACCAACATCTGGGAGCTCATCTGCTGTAAACAGAGCAGGAATGCATGGGCCGAACACAGCTGCCAAAATCCTGCTCACAGAGTTAGAGCTGAATCTCTAAATTGTCTTAAATTAATAGGTGTTCTCTGAGAAGTTTAACAATTAAAATGGAAAGTAAAAGCCAGGTTTAATGGACACTGGAGTGTCTGGATGTTCAGCACTTGGGCTGGACACAATATTTTAAGCGGAGTTTTTACATAAAGCGATGAGCTTTTCTGGGGAGCTGCTGGCCGCAAGGATCTGGTAGATTGACTTAAAGAACTTGGTATTGCATCCAAACCAGATAAGAAACCTGCACTTTAGGCTACTTAATTTTGCAAAATAACACAGTTTCCATTACAGCCCCTGAAGGGTGAGATGTTCCCGGTGGGTTTTAGTGCTCGCCTAGGTTTAGGAGTGCTGATTCCTCTGCCAGGCAAGAGAACACACATGGGTGGCAACGCTCACCCACTCCACGGTCAGCACTCCTCATGGACTGGCCCCAGCTCCCTTGTTGAAAAGGACTTGTCTAGGGGTACAAGTTCAGGGGGCTTGTGAAACCTCAATTTTGGGAGGTGGGTTGAAACAGGGCAAGCGTTCTGCTCCGCTGGAGCATGTCGCCTGTTCTGAGAACTGGACAATTAGCAAGTATTTTTTGTCTTATACAGTGTGTATGTAAAAAAAAAAAAAAAATACCTCTGTAGTTCTGGTATTTGTCCTTTTTTCTTTTGTCATCCTCATCAGACAAAGAGGGTTTTCAGCGTATCCACACATACACTAATCAAGATGCCAGCAGCTTTAAACAGAATGTAATTAATAGGTTTCATGAAGGCAGTGGACTATAACCTAATTTCCTTCATATCTCACAACTTAATTTCCTTTGGCTCCTCCTTTCTTTTTTTTTGTCTGCAACCCTAAGCAGAAACTGTACAGGGAAAACTGTCTCAGACCAGCGGGAGATGGGTGTAAACTGTTAAAGTTCCGTGTTCCTGGAAAGCTGGTCATTTCTGGACTGAACGCAGAACGATGAGATGAGGCTGCTGCTGTCCTGCAGGCAACCGCTCTGCAAACCTGAGCTGACAAGAGATTTCCTCGTGTTTTCTGCACCCGCGGGGCTGCCTGGCTCTTACGTGCTTGTTGCTTTTTGCTGGAAATAAAAATAACCCTGTTAGCTGGGAGTGGGATGGGGAGGGCTTAGATGGGCTAGGTCTCAGCACGAGCTGTACGGAGTGGGAATTCATTCCCTCCTTGTCAGGACTGAAGTCAAATAAAGCCCTGAACGCTTTTTGTTTTGAAAGGCGTAATTATTTAAGCTCCAGGTCTAGCTGGGGTCGCAGGCAGAGCGGCTCTGCCGTATTTGTCGATCGAGCGCCCGGATGGGGACTTCCTCGCCCGTCCTCTGCGGCAGAAAAAGCCTGGCAGGGAAGGTTAGGGGAGTTTCAAAATATTTCTCTAGCACAACATTCTTCCAGTGGAAAAACCACTTCCTCTCATTAAAATTCAATTAGTTCGGAGCCTGTGTGGGTCTCTGTGCGGCGGGGGAATGCTGGGTAGGGTTGAAAAGGGGCCAAGCTTGCAGCCTAGGTTGTACAAGTTGAGTTTTGTGCCGAGCTCTTGTTGGAAACAGAGGTTTACAAATGTCAGGACGGGCTCTCGCGCCGGGGCTGGGAAGTGGTGGCCGGCTTCACGCTGTGACTGGGAGGATGCTGTTGTGAGGCGGCGAAGGGCTGTTTGCAGGGAGAAAGGGGAAGAGAAAAGAAACAACCCATGGTGCAGGATAAACACTTTTGCTCTGCTTGTCAGCTGTCGTAAGCAGTGTTCCTGTGGCCGCAGCAGCGCTGGAAAGAAGTCAGAAGACATGTGAATGCATCTCATTTTTAGAGGGATTAGCTGTTTCTTTTGATGTGCTTTTCTGTAAACACACATTAGAAACCAAGTCCTAGCACAGTCTGGTTAGGCGTAGGGATAGAGAGGGGATGAAGTCTGGGAAAATCGCTTTCCCAGAGAGCAAAGCATCTTCTGTCTGAAACCCAGGGAGGCTTTCCAAAACATCCTGGTGATGCGATGGCCCTGCTCCTGCCTCCGCTCTGCACGGATGCACCACGGGAGCTGCCTGTTCAGTGCCCCGATCTACTGTGGGAGTCACCTTATCATGCAGGGCTCCACCAGGTCTTGTGTGGGTGAACTGGAAGCCTGAGCCCCTCTTTGCTGGCAGCAGCATGTGGATCTCAAGGCCAATCCATGAGCCTTGGTGCCGATCCCAGCTAGCCTGTGCTGGTGTAAGAGCTGGGAATGAGTTGGGCGCTTGTCAGGCCAATGCTTTGGTTGCTTGAGGGTTTACTTAGCTACTGCTTATGGGCTTCTGTTGTGTGTCGTAGCCATCAACCATGCCTGTGAGCTGTTTGGGTGCCTTGTGGGCTTTCATCTGAGGTTGTCCTTGGAAGGAAGATGCTCATGCCAAGGAATTTCTGCTCTGCGCACAGCTCTTTGTTGTTCAGAGGACAGCACCTATCTTCATGGGGCATGCTTCTTCCGTCGGGGTGAGCAATGAGGCTCAACTATGGTCTCCATCCCACCCCCGACCAGAGCCCGGAAAAGTTTCGTGTTAGCTGTAACAGTGTGCAGCTCATGCAATCCATTTACCACCGTGTCCTAGGACCGCATGGGTGGCATCTCCCCACGGACTGGCTTTTCCACCCTGCCTGTTTGCTGCGATGGTCTGGTGGAAAAGCACTTCAGCCAGCTCTGGGCTGAAGGAGTTGTTCTGGTTTAGCAGATGTGGGTTGAAACAGAGTTCAGGTCCTGGCTCAGTGAGGTTGCAGGTGCTATGTTTCAGTCCCAGAAGTGGCTGTGTTACAACAGTGAACTGAGAAGCCCCATAACCCACAGCTGGAGGATCTTTATGCATGGAGAGGGCTGCACAACGTCTGTGGCAGGTAAATGGCAGGTCTCTGGGCGGGATTAGGTGAACTGAACCCCTTTGCGGTGGTGTTTTGAAGCATTTCTCACAGAAATTTAGTTTCTGCAATAGTGTGTGGCCCAGTCCTGTTTTACTGCTTAGCCCTGATCTCCAGACCAGCACTTAAAGGCTGAAGAGTGAAATGAAACTTGTCCAGACCCTGCCAAACTCACTAATAGTGTCTTCTGTATTTCTGCTGCAAATCCCATTTTGTCTTCCAGTTTGTGAGGATGAGACTGTTTTGTGAGGCTACTGTGCTGGTAACAGTACTGTACGGCGTCTGGCTGGCAGAGCTAGCACTGACACTGTTAAAACTGTGATGTAAATGTTCATAGAAAATGAGTAGGTTTGGTAAAATGGCTGAGGATACTCTAGTAACAAGTGAGTAGATTTGATATAAATTGTTTTTAGTTCATCTGTTTAAAATTTTGCAGGATTGCCCCGCAAGGTAACAGGTGTTTTGATCCTCTAGAAATGTTTTGGAGTAGCGTCTGCTCTTGGTGTGGATGCAATCAGTTTTCCTATAAGTGGACAAGCTCAGTGCATGTATATATTGCTTTTTAAGGTTTGTCTTTTGCTGTTGGCTCCTCTGGAGATGAGGAGCTTATTTTGTCGAGCTGAGTACAATAACTGTCTCATCAGTCTAGCTGGTACTGGAAAACCAAGTGGTTTCTTCGGATTCTACCGAACGAGGTGCAAAGTGAGAGGGTCTCTGCCTGTGGCCACCATTCTGCCGAGGCAGCGAAATAGCGAGGGACTGACAGTGTTTGCTGTTAGCTTCTGCCAAGGCTTGTCCTGGGAGGAGATGCTGCGCGCTGCTGGGCTTGGGATGGTGCTGAAAAGGTGGTGCTCTGTATTCTCTCTTCTCCTTTGTGTTTTCGAAGCCCACTAGTGAAATCAAGACATCAGAAGTGGAGGGAGAGCAATTTGTGCTGGGGCGAGCCAGAAAGCCCGGGCAGGGTGCCAGAGGTGCTCTTAGGACCATTGAATGTTTCAAAGCGCAAGAAGACAAAGCAGCATAGATGCTTCAGTGCTCGTAGCTGAGACATTGGGGCTGTTCAGGTGCTGTGTTGCTCTTGGGCTGAAATGCCAACTCTTCATCTTCTGCCTTGTTTACACTTAAAAAACAATTATCACTGTGGTTGATAATCCCACAGATTTCATTTCACTGTCGTCAAGGTTTTCTCCCTCCCTTCTCATCCTCTTGGCTGTAGCATTTCCAGTGCTGGAAAGTGCTCTTATCTTTAAAGTTTCTGTACACCTGGACACATTTAAGGTTATTAGATTGCATCCATAGCTTTTGCTTTAGCAAAGAGTGTACAAATGAAAATAGATTCCCATACTTTTACATTTCCGAGTTCATCTTATGGTATTTTTTTTGTTTGAGGATGGAGAGACTTAAGACTTCCCTTTTGCAGGCATATCTTCTAATGTGTCAAGCTACAGGAGCTACCCTCCCATGACAGTGTATATATAAGCTGTGCTGCTTTGGGGAAAGCCAATTGGTGGTAACTGCAAAACTTTTGCAGTTTCTCAGCTCATGGGGGCAAATGTACTGTTCTCAGCTCTGATTCCCATCTAGACCCAGGTGTGCCTTGATGCAGCTGTCTCTGCTGGTCCTGCTTGCAGGGGGCTCTTGTGCAAGTGTAAATAGAGCCCTGGCAAGGTACAGAGCACGCAGGAACGCATGTTTATTTGTTTACAGGAGAAGCAACAAGGCCCCCAATATCTGCAAACTAGAAGCATCTTTAACAGCTCCACTGAGCTCAATGAGGCTTCTCATGAGTGGCGCTGAACCCATCGCGTTCTGCAAGAGCTGGGCTTAGTCCTGAGGTCAGGAAGGAACTGGGCAGAGCTCACGCTTGTTAAGTTTTTGTTAGCCTTCAAAAACCATTTCTTTAATTATGTTTTTTTATGAACATGAATTTCTCTGTCAAGATGCACCACAGATAGATGCTCCTGTGTTTTCCCCTACCTTGCAGACTGCTGAAAGAAGCTAATTCACAGTTCTGGCTGCCTGCTCGCCCAGCCCTGCCAAATCTGATTTCACCTCTCCGGCTGTAGAGCCTTTCAGGGAGTGTGAAGAGTCGGTGTTTTACACCACCAGCATATACCGTGGTGTGAGATGATGGAAAATAAAATGTTCTGAGCCAGCATTAGGATTCTTTATTGAAGATGTCTGTAGCTTTCCCCAGTCTACTAATAATTCTCCATTTAGTTGCTGGTTTTCTCATCACTTCTTCTGCTCTTTTTTTTTTCCAAAGAGATGCTTTTTAGCAAAATGGTGCATTTGAGACATATGGATTAAATCACAGAACTAGGCTGTTCCAGAAGGACAATGCTGCCTAGAAAATGTCTACAGTTATTGGAGATTATCCCTCTGGATTGGTTTGCAATTAATAGTGAGATTTTTGTGCCGGAGTCCAGGGGATGCAGTCAGTCTAATCAAAACCCAAACGTGATATTTGGCTCCGGTTGGCAAGGTCTCGCAGGCAGCATCGTCTTACACAGGTGCCCAGGGACGTCATCTGGTTTTATCAGTGTGTCTGTACCGAGGGAGGGGCAGGACCTGATCCAGAATAAGAATTGCAAAACAGCTTGTAAAAGTTCATCTGTGCTTCAGGTGGTTTCATTTCAGCCCCAGACTGACACCATTTCATCTGACCTTTATCTGTCAGGTGCCAGCAAGGAAACTGAGAATTTGGGTGGAAACATCAGATGAATTGTTTGTCTACACTTTGCTCAAACTCTTGTTTTTCGTTTAGATTTGCTGGGTAATTGGCAGTTTAGCCATCTGGACTGCAGTCAAGCTTTGTGACTGGGTCAGGATTGCCCATAATGATGTAGCCTTGTTAGTCATGGTTACAAAATACGCATTTAATGTTTTGAACTCTTTTTTTTTTTTTAGTTGTAAATTCCATTTTGTAAACTGTAAAAAGCTGTGCACTGGTATGTGTAGATGACTGCAGTTTGCTGGTATCGAATGCCTGCAGACCTCTGACAGCATACGATGCATGGGGAGATGTGCTGTATTGTTCAAACAGAACGTACATGTTTTTATTGATGTTTAAGTTATGCAGCACATCATTTATCTTTTAATATGGCCAAGTTAAGCATCAGCCTAGGCTGATGCTTGGTTTTATTGCTGCTTGTAGTTTATCCAGAGTTGAGTCCCAGTCTTACAGGAGGACCTGCATGGATTTTTGTCTCCAGATGGGTGCTGTTGGGCGTTACCTTCAACTGATGTCTCTTACTGGGTGGGGGCTGCTTCTGACTTCCAGCAATATGTTGTGTCCAGTGGGCTTCTGACAGCTGGGAGTCTGGGTTTCAGTTTTGGACACCTCCATTAGTTAACGGGAATAACCCTCCGCTGGATCTTTGCACTCGGTGAGATATGGCATGTGCTGTAATTGAAAAATAGTGCCGGCCCTTAAGCCGTACTGATCTCGAGGCGGTGATAAGAGGAGGCTGTGGTGGTTCAAGGCACTTCATATTCCCAGTGTCTGGCAGAGGAGATGAAATGAGGACTCTGCATAGGCAGAGATGGGGAGAGAGCAGGATCCCAGGAAGCCTGGCAACGTGTAACAGCGATGTGTTTGGCTGCCTGTCCTGGCCCCAGTGCTTCTGTGTGCTGTTACTCTAGAAAGGGGATTTGGTCCTTTCAGTGTCATCCTGAGTGATGAGGTCTTTCAAATCAATGCTTCTGCAATTGCTTGTTGAGAGGTCTCTCCTGGTGATTTTGTTAGCAAAGCATGGTGAATGCTGAGGATATGGTGGGCACTGAGCATTTGTTTAAATCCAGGGTTAATGGTGAGTGGTTGGTGAAGAACATGGGACCTCACCCTGGTCTGAGGAACCACTGGCTTCCTTCTTGGCTCCTGGATAGTGGTCACAACAATAATGGGCCATGACTCCAGGAGGGGCTATCAAAGTGGGAAATACTTTTTTTTTTTTATGGTTGTTTTAAATGGGCAGGTTTTGGAGCCCGATGGCTGCCTTACTAAGGACTCCTGCAGGCTAGCTTCTTTGGATGAGCTTTTGTCATTTTGGAGGGCATGGGCAAGGATGCTGAGTGGGAAATGGGGAGAGTTGTCAGTGGGAAGGATGCTAAGTGGTACCACACAGGACTCCCTATTACTGCTGTTGTCTTAGGCCATGACATGGAGAAGACAGGCAGGCTGATGCCCAACTTTCTGTGGCTTGGGGTGCATCCTACAGAGTGGTGTAATCAGTTGAAACAGCTAGTGAGGGAAACTGGTCTGTAGAAGGCAAAACTCATCCTTCAGAACAGTTTTAATCCACCATAGGGACTGGGGGGCTTGGGGAGCAGAATTGTCTGGTTGTTCCTCATATTCACCTGGCAAAGTTCTGTATGGAAATGCTGGCAGGCAGTGAGCCAGGCAGGCTTGTTATACATGATGGATGCTTTTAGGTGTAGTGTCATTACTCTTTCAGCTGATGGCTTTGTTTGTAGTCTGCTTCCCTCCTTGGATAGCGGGAGGGAGGAGGAGGGGGCTCAGTTTCTTCCATGGAAACTCTGAGGTGCGGAAGGCTGAGCCCAGACAGGGTGATGTAATGCTGGAAGCCTGCTCCTCTCTGGTGACTTCACGCCAAGGTTCGCAGTAGCATTGTGGACATGGATTTCTTTTGGGAGCAGGCAGCAGGACAGGGCTTCGGGAGGAGAAAAGGCATGGCCAAGGGACCTGGAGTGTGTTAGAACAGCACTGAAGAGGAGAGCAAATGGACATATTGGGGAGAGGTGGTTTTCTTCAGCTTGAGTGTGGGGGAAAAGCCAAATACTCATGCTGTTGGGGAGAAGTTTCCAGCTGAACTTTGTTGGCAGCATCACTATCCAATATGGAAAAGTGATTACTAGGACCAGAGAGTGATAGTGTGCCACTGGCCCAAGTCAGTGCATGCTTCCCCTTCCCTGCTAATTTTGGGAACCTTGTTTTATGTGGGAGGTGACATGCCAATTGGTCTTATTTGCATAAAAGTGAATTTCTGGAACAGAAGCCTGCAAATAGGGAAAAAAAATCCTCTATATACAAAGAGCTTGATTTATTTGTATTGTTGCAGCAAACTGTTGAAAGTAGTACAGGCTCATCTGAGCCAAACTCATTGAGGAAGACAGTGGTGAGCGCTGAGCTCTGCAACAAGCTGGTCACGCAGGGAGGTGGGCTTGTTTTCATGTTGACCTGGCAGTGCTCAAGCTGATGTTTCTTAGAAATGTAGGACTTCATTGCTTTGCAGGACACTGCTCAAAATCTGTTTATTGTGTCTTATGCAGAGTAAACTCAGCATAGAAAGGACCATCTTAACTTGGAGGCATCTTAGTTGACTTTGTGTTCAACCCATTCCCTTGCCGTTTAGGTATGAACAAATGAAACACATGTTCCTTACGCATGGTGAGGCCTTTTTATTTTTTTTTTTGAGGAAGTCTGGGCTGCTTGCCAAAGCCCAAAGGAAAATCCTAGCCCACTCCAGACATCCCCAGCGTGCAGGTGTACTACTCACTTCAACAGAGCCGAGCAGGATCGAATGTGTATGTTCACAATAAATACATCACCCTGGGGATGGGAGCTGGAAGAGGGTATTCCTAATGAGTTGTGCAGAATATTGGATGGGTTTTGTGTACTTGTGTGTATGTGTGTTTTCTATTCCCTCTAAGAACACGGAAAAAAGTCTCTAACCGTGGGCTCATTGTTCTCCACACGTAGCCACATACTGGCCGTGGTTCAGGAGGTCAAGTCTGCTTGAACAAACAGTGCTTTGGCCAATGAAGTGAAATGTGTGGGGAGATGAGAGAATTTGTGGTGAATATTACTTTTGTGCACTGTTCTCTGTGCTGGAATGTCTGCAAACATAGCAAGGTTTTCCTGAGGCTTTGATGCCTTGCATAAGCAAATTTATCTGCAAATTATGTTTACTTTTTTCCAGCTTGCTGCTTCGAATACCGAAATCTGAGCTGTGATGCTCAGCTGCTGCTGGCCGTGCTGGTCATGCTGCATCCGTTCCTGTTCCTTAATGGGTTTTGTTCAGATAACCACACTTCTGGGCTGAACTTCACATCTGCTCTTCAGACCATAGTGTGTACAAACACAGCTCCTTTTGTTGGGATGAAAAGCTTGGGTGATGTGAAATTAGCTTTGTTATGGGAGCTACGCAGGATTTTGTGCTTAAACACAAGACTTTTGGAATGCTGAATTTGAGATGGGAGATGCTGTTCAGAGGTTCTCTTGCAGGAATAGGGGAAAAAAAATCATCTTTCATGGACAACTACAGTGTTGGAATGTGATTGCAAAAATACTTTGGAGCATGGAGGCGAGAGGTGTGTGAACATGGGTGAAGGAGATTGTCTAATTTCCTGGAGAAAGACAGGGAGAAGGGTGTATGGACGAGAGGCGTTATGCCTACGTGTGCACACGAGCTCAGCCACCCATTATAGCTCTTTCCTGAGCAGCACTGGCCAAATTTGCAGCAATGGTGGGAAATGGCAATAGGAGCCTGCACGAAAGCTTCCTTCTCGGGTGGTCCCAGCAGATGTCCTGCTCAGTGCTCCATGGCTTGGTGACTGTTGCTGGCCAAATGCAGGAAAACTATTTCCCAACCCAAATTTGGTGTTAAGTTAAATTCTGAGCATGTCAGCAGATATCCCCATGGCTAAGTATGTAATCCCACTTATATCCCAAGATAACTTTGGCAGACAGGTCTATTTTTCCCTTCTTCCCTTTAATCCATAAAACCTGGATTCTGTATTTACCTCCTGGGGCAGAAAACATTCCAAGACTTGATTAAAAGCCTCTGTGTATACAAAGCCCTTGATCCTGAGCCACCTTGGTGTGGAGGGCTGAGAATAAAACCTCAGGGTGGATCTTGGGGTTGTGACAGTTGGGAGATGGAAAGCCTGTCTGTGGGGTGGAGAAAATGGTAGCTCAGCTTCCAGGTTAATTTGGCTGTGAGCAAAAAAAAATTGGGGTAGAAGCAAAGAGTGTGCAATTAGGTGCCTTAGTACTCAGAAGAGCTCCAGCTGTTGTGGGATGGGAGCAGGAAGCCCTGATGCGCTGCTAGAAGCAGAGTGTCATCCTTTGGTGATGGAAGTGAGCCCAGACTGGGAGAGGCAGAGGATTTCCAAAGGGAGCCATGGGCTTCAGAGCTGTCTGAGGGTTTGCCTGGGGTTTCATATTGGAGGAGTTTGGGAAGTGCTTAGGGAGTGGGGAGAGGATGGGAAATCCGGAGCAGCATCATGGGGCTGCACCTGGTTGCTCTTCCTGCCCTTGTAGCAATGATGTGAATTGTCTGGTGGAGCTGCGAAGCGCTGTGTCCTGTTTGACGATCGTGTATGGTCATGGCTAGATGTTTGATGGGAGCCAAACCTTGGGTTGGACTTCTCTTCTGCTGCCTCTTTTTCCATACCAAGACCTTCTGCTCCTCAAGTCTCTCGTGAGACTGTTCACCACCTTCCCTAGACCCTCTCTTTCCCTTTGCATCCCCCACCTCCATCGTAGCCAGGGGTGGGAATGCAAGCCTGGAGCTTTCTGGGTCATTGGTACCAACACCTCCCAGGCAGGCACTGCGACCCTGTTTACACAGGGCTGAGTGAAAACTGAGCAACTGCCTCCACTTTGGCTCAGCCCAGCTCCAACAGTGAGTTTTCAAATGGGTAACGTAAGCCAAGAGCTTCACTTTACTCCATATTTTCCACTGTGTGAGACCCCCCTTTACAATACGCTGGCGTATCCAGCTTCACATGGGCGGCACAGCCAGCAGAAGCTGATCTCGTTCCTAATTTTCCATAGATGAAAGGGAAATAAATCAACATGAAACCGGAGCCAGGAAACGGCAACGTTTGACACGGAGGGGGAAGACGCAAAAGAGCAATACTGCGATGCGCTGTGCCGCAGCCTGTGATGAGGGAGAATCTGTTTTTAAACTGTCCCTTATGGTTCACACATATGTCATTGAAAAATAACTTCTATAGGAAAAAGCCAGCCCTTCAGCTCGGTTATTAGTGGATTATTTGATTTGGATGGCGAGAGGAAACTTGGAACGGTGTGATCAGCCCTTGGTGAGGCGGTGACATCAGGAGATGAAGCTGAGGAGGGGAAATGCAGCACTAAATGAAATGGTAAAGAAAATAGGGAACTTGAGTATGTGGTCAAGTCTGCACAACCACAAGAAGAAATGGGAAGGCTGGGCAGCTTTTGGCAGCCTTGCGGGCTCTAATTTGGATTTACGTGGAGTTTTCAGAGGCTGCACCTCCTCTCTAAGGAAAGCACTGCAATTTCCTCTTTTCATATAAAAAAATGTAGCCTGGATAAAAGGGCGCTGCCCAGAGCTGACCCTCGGACTGTGGATGGGGACACGAGCCAGGCTGTGGGGCTGCTCAGGTCTTGGGCCCTGCTGCAATGGGGATGAACTTTGGATGGGGGCAACTGGGACCTGGAGAGTGGTGGCACTGGTGGGGGAGAGCAGGACTGCCCTGGGCAGCAGAGGACAAGGGGAAATGGGGACTTGAGTTTCTTCCAGGGATTCCTAATGAATGGGATGAGGAAAATGGAGAAAATAGCTTTTTTTGAGCCTGATCTGTGGAGCGCGGGGTATTGAATGTATGCTTCAGAAAGGCAGTGCTATTTGGAATATATCAGATGCAAAATGAGGGCGTTATTTCAAAATTGCTCATTGTTTCATCTTCTCCTCTCACCCTCTCAGCTTTATTAACTGCGGGCTAAAGGGCTGGAAGATCGTGATAGACAATGACATCCATTCATTTTGTCCTATTCATTTCTCAGAGGACTGGGCTGAGCTTTTATGGTTTTTTAATTTTCATACTGGACAGTGGAAGGTCAGGCTGATCCTACCCTTCCTTTATATAAATACCTCCCACAATATGCAGGCCATCAGTTAGTGTCGCTTTCCAGCGGGCCTGAATGTGAGTTTTGTGGGATGCTGCCCGTGGGGCCGTTGTCCCGGCAGTGCTGACCTGCCGTGGTCTCCTCACCCCGGCCTTGGGGCACCACCGAAGTGATGAGCATGCTGATGGAGAGCGGTGGGATGGGTGCAGGCTGCTGCCTGCTCCTCTGTGCTGTGGGAGGGGAAAATCTTTTTTTTTTTTTTTTTTCTGCAACTACTGATGTGAAACCAAACTTTGCCTGGTTCTGGTACCTTTCCAGATTGTCCCAGTAGCTCACATGGGAGTGACAAGGAGTGCAGCACCTTGTCACACCATCCCACGATTTTATCCTTGCGTGAAAATTTTTTTCCTTGATAGTTAAGAGGAGGCTACACTTGCAAAAGCCCATTGCCAGGAGCCTCCTGACTGCCCTGCTTAAGCATACCCATGGGAGCAAACTTTTTGAGCAAGTAATAAGAGATTTTTTTTTTAATAGTCTGATTTGCTGCTTGCAAATGTTGAGAAGCGTAATCTGACTTGATGCTTCAATTAGGGAACAAAACCACACTGAGTAGAGCTGAGCCAAATCAGCTTCTACTGGAAAACAATGGAAAGGAACGGCTTGAAAAACCTCTGCTGGGCAGTTTTTCACGCTTGTTATTTTGTGAACACTTTGGAATAGTCAATAACTTAAAAGGAAAAAGAAAATAATGCTTGAATGCTATGAAGTAACTCTCAGCTGGTGATATTAATATTCTAAACAGATGATGGGTATGTCTATTAAAGAATACCTGTGAACTGTCCAGTATAGTTTTGGGGCAGTTTTCAGCGTTCCTTTGGAAGCTACCTTACAGATTCACGCTCATTCCTGGCTAAGCATTTCTAGTCTGGAAGGGAAAAAACCCAAACAGCAGCCATGCAGTGACTGAGCTGTAAAGCGAGATGCAAAGACAGGGACAACAGAGCACATGGTGATTGTGCGGCTTCTATTTTTAGTTATCAACACTGTAATTTGTGTGGAGTATGACATAAATGCTGATTTTAAGTTACTAAATGAAGAGTTTGAAGTCAGAAATCACAGAGTGGCAAGCTGCTTTGATCCTAGCGTGTTTGCTGGAGAACCATAATGATTACAAGTCTGTTGTGCAGATGGATGAGTCGCTCTCTTTGAGTAAAGGCTTGTCCGAGGTTGCCTGGGTGGCAATGCCAGCCTGGATGTGGCCGGCATCTGATGACAGGTAGCAGCAAACCCTTGGGCTCTGCCATGTCCCCCATGATGTTTCTCTGAGAGCTGCCGGGGGAGCTGGCTGGCTGAGACCTGGAGATGCTTGGGTTTCTCTTCCATTCTTCTTGGGTCTGGAAAATTGAGGAGAAGAGGATGTTTTCCATATATAGGCAGAAATGCAAGAAGAACTGCTTATTTTGTGGTGCTTCGGCTCATCTTTTTCCAGTTACTGTTGGAATTGGGTACCTCAAAGATGCCTTGAGATTAGTCAAGTCTAATTCCTTCTAGTTTGTGTCTCATGGTTGCTTACAGCTTTTCCTCTGGTAGGAGCGTTGAGATGTTTTGTTATGCATGCTCCTATATCTGATCAAATGTGAACTTGCTGCAAAGCCTCCCCTCAGACAATGAACTTGTATGATGCCTTTTATTTACCTGGCTGTCCGTTTTCATGACACTTATAGGAGTTTCATTATCTTGAGCCTTTTTCCTCTGTCAAAAGTGATTGAAATCAGCTATCAGACGCAAGAGTTACTGAGACAGACAAATACACCTGTGGCTGCACAAAGATCACACATGGCTTGCTTTCAAGGGAAACCAGCCAAAGAAATGCATTGCTGTTCTAATGAGTTAATTAGAGGAGAATGCTTCCTCATGTGTTAGTTTAAACCTTCAAATTAAATAACTCTCAATGTGGTTTCTGCTGTACGTGGAGAGGTGAATATGTAGTTGCAATTCCAGAAGGCTGTTTCTTCAGTGAAGGTGTTTCCCTCTAGCATGGTGCTATGCATGCAACAGCTCTGGTCCAGATATTTCCTCTGGGTAGGATCCTTGTAGGGACCCAGTTCTCCTGTAGCTCTGTGTGCTGGCAAAAATGCAAGAACTGATTCTACCTAGCTGAATGGAAGCAACACTGCAGATCCTACGTAAGGAGCATGCACAGATCAGGTTTGCTGAGGATCTACACCAGGTCTGACCTTAACATCTCTCACGTTCCCTAGGAGATGGTGCAAATGTTCCAGGTCCTTCTCCCAAGCTGGCCCTGCATGCAGAGTCCAAACCTGCTTTTCTCTCATTCCAGCTCTTCTCAGAATTGGGTTTCCTATTTTTTCAGTCAAAACTGGAGAGGGGAAAAGAGTCAGACTGTTTACTGTGTTCATGGGAGTTTTGGAGCAGCCAAAGAAAACTGAGTCACTTTGGAAGGGTTCTCAGCAGTCAGGTTTTTACTTTTTTTTTTTTTCCTCTCTCTCTTCCCCTGAATTAGAAGGAACACCTTTGCCTAGCCAGCAGCTCAAAAATAAGCCAGCGAAGGAATTATTTCTTCCAGTCAAGCCGGGTTATTAGCATGGTCTAGATCATAATGTGAGGTTTCCATCACACAGCTATAAGAACCTCTGAGGCCTCTGGTGACTCAGTCCCAGTGAGCCAAGGGGCTCCAGCTCCTGTCCCATTTTTCTCTTCCTGGGGAAGGTGTTACTGCAGGAGATCTGTAAGTGGTTTCTCAGAAGAGTCAGCTGAGGGTGGTCTTCAGCTGGCCAGGAGGGCCACAGCAAGCTGCGTGTTGTAGGTGGATGCAGTTCATCCTCCAGCCCTAAGCCTGAGGCTGTGCTGGCCGGGGCGTCCATCCCTGCGGACGTGGCATGCGGTCAGTGCTCCTGTGGGAAACGCGTGCTCCGCTCCGGAGGCGATGCCTGGGCGCTGTGTAAACACCAGGCGATAGCTGTGTTTGACATGTCCCAGCTTTTGCAGGAAGAGGCTGGGGATAAGGATTAAGCCCTGGCTTTGGGAAAGCTGCTAGGGATATGTCAGGCTTTAGCAGGGTGTGTGCCCCATGCCTGAAGTGGAAACGAAGTCATTACAAGTCAGTCTTTCAAAATTATCCAAATTTCTCCTTTATCAGTGTAAAAGCTTAAGTTAGCAGGACGTAACATCTGTGTCTACAGATGTCACGGATTTTTGTCACATATGAAAATATACATGCTTAGATACACAGCATGGATGTGCAAAACATTACTGCAAAGTGGGATGTAGAGAAGCATTAATAACATTCCTGGGTAATAATCAAAGACCATATGCTGATATGTCTGTACAGAGTGATAGTTTTAGGGTGTACAACCTTAAATCTCGTATTTCTGAAGTTTTGGAACCCTTGCAGGTTTAATTTTAATTGTGTATGTGTGCACAGGGAGGTTTTTGAAGGGAGAATTGCAAAATTGGCTTTAGCCATGTGATCTCACATTGGCATCTCTCAGGGTTCATTAGCGAGCGTGGGACATGTGTACGGGCACATGTATGCATATGTGTGCATGTATGAAACATTCTATTATGGATAACCTAACATGCAGCTGTTACTTTAGAGAGAAAATATTTACTTCAATGTGATGAAATTTGAACTAGAAGTTGTGCAGTTTAACAAAAACGTGTGGTTTGGATTCCTTGTTCTTTGCATATGTTTCTAATCTGCTGGGGGGGGGGGAATCAGGCATCTGCCCAGAACACACAATTAAAAAAGAAAAGCTTAAAAATGCTCATTTTGCAAATATAAAGACTGACTTTACAATAGGAGAATGAAACTTGAGAGTAATGTCCTCTCTTTATTGGGGGGTAGAGAGGTGGGACTGTCAGGGGTTTCATTTTTCTTTTTTTCCCTTTAAAAACCTGAGCTGTGCACTATTATTTCCCCTCTTTGCAAAATAGCTGCAGAAACTTCTCGTATTATTTTTGCCTGTGTTACCACAGTGTTTGGCTGGGCTGTAGCGGAGTGAGTATAAAGCAGCCTTTTGTCACACCAGTCTGTGCAGCCCCTCTCCCTCTGTCCATCCCTTCCAGGGGAAGCTGCTCAGTTGCATCCCGCTTTCCATGCCTGTAGGATTGTTTCACACCCAAAAATCCTACCAGATAAATTGTGGTTTGAGACATAAATATATAAAAATAGCCAGCGGAGCTGAGTGTCTGAGCATGATGGTTGTTGACTTAAGGATATCTGTCTCTCTGGGTGTTTTTAGCAGGTCTTTGTATTTGCTTTATTTTTGAAGACATCTTGGCTGCCTTCTCCTTTCCTGTAGTCCCTACTGCTTGGCTGCTGCTTTGCCCTGGGCGTACCTTCCCATCCCATCGGAAGAGTTAGGGTGTTTGTGCTTGCTCAAAAGAGGAGCGCAGACAAACCAAGAGCGAAGCGCTGGCCTGCTGACAGCTGTGGTTTTAAGAGG
>WHYT01017265.1:420818-451477 GCA_009806455.1 Tetrax tetrax | reverse complement strand
GGGGGGAAGCCTGTTGAAGATCCTTTCCCAAAGGATGGCGGTGCGTGGTGGTGATGCCACTGCGTTTGCAGTGGCTGATGTCAGGCTGCCTGTACGGAGCTGTAAGACGTGAGGATAAACAGAAGCTGTGGAGTCATTTCTCCTCTGGGTGGGTCCTGCTCCCTTGTGCAATTAGCTCCAAGTTATTAAAAGTACTTGTCTGCTTTGCAACGCAGCCTGTGGAGCACACAGCCGATGTCTGGTGGTTTGCAGCACCAGACATGAGTCAAGGGAAAGCTGGACGTGTCCCCTGGTACGTGCATGGGATGGGCACTGTTTCCCGCTCAGTGCTGCCTGACCTGGGATGCTCCTGTGGGAGCCTCTCAGCCAGCGTTGTGAGGACAAGAGATTTAAACCGTAATCCAGCTTCTGCTGTGTTGGCCATGTCTACCTTCAGGGTTTTCCTGGTTTGGGTTTTTTTTTTTTTTTTCCTAGCTTAGATTTTCCCAGTTTCTGGAGAAACTTCCCCTTGCTCCCAGCAGCCGTGGCTCCTGCACAGCCTGGCTCTGCAGATCCTACCCCGTCAGTGCATGAGCGGAGGAAGGCTGCGTGGGACGGACCTGCCCAGGGATGCTGCGCTGGCCCCACAGTGGCTTTTCCAGCTCTGAAACAAAAACTCTGGAGAAATGCATTGCTGTGATATCCTTGTAGTGAATACTTTGTAGATTTGATGCTTTTTGTGCTTCTGCCAATGCCACCTGTTTTCCAAGCTGCCTCTTTCTTAAGGATTGTTTTTCTCTCCACCCTGTGTCCCTAAGTTCCTGAATCTTAATTAAATGCCAGGTTGCTAATTGGCCTTATCTGGGTTTTTCCACTCGTTTGGTAAATTTTTGAACAAAAATTGTCCTGCTAGGTCTAGGCGTTGGCATTTAGCTAGGAAAGACACGTTGCCCACTGGAAGCAATGCTCACTTATGGTGGGAGCCACGGGGTAACAAACTGTGGGATGTCCACGTGATGCTTCCTCCAAGCACCGTGGCCCCCTTCAGTCAGTTCAGGTCCAGGTTGGGTAAGGTGAAGTACAATTGCCTCAAAGCATAAAGCAGTTCCAGAGCTGCTCCAGATCTCCAGGGATCTTTCAACTGGTGATTAGATGTCTGTTCTGAAAGGATGGAGGTTTGAATTGGGCAAAGTGCCTGGGGGTGAATCAGCGTTGGCAGTGAGGGGATGGGGAGCTGGTGCAGGGAGCGTGGGACTGTGTGGTGAGTCTGGAGCTTGACTTGAGCTCTTGCCTCATCGTTAAATATCCGTTTGAGCTTGGTTAGGTTTTTTTCCATCTTGTCCCTTTTCTGTTCTCTTCAGGGCACTAACAGTCCCTACATGAGAAGCTCTCGGGCCAAGACGTGATGGTTAAGTGGAGCAGGGTAGCAGAGGGCTGAGGGAAGGGCGACTGTAAAGATGTTGTACGGGACTGGAGAGAGCGAAGGGGTTCTGGGCTCGGTTCTGGTTCTGAAGATTCTGGGAAAGGTGGCAGGAAGAAGTCAGGAATGATTAATGGGTTTGACAAAGTCAACTGTTTGGAAAAGCAAGGAAATGTTTCAGCTGTTGAGGATATGAAACTGGAATGGTGGGTGGGTCATTCTGTTGCCTGTAAAGCACTGCAGTGTAAATAATCCATACTGCTGCTGAATGCTGTGTATATTGTCTTTGGGAATTAGCTCTGTGTTGTCACTTAAACAAAAAAGGACTTTGGCATAACCTCTGGCTTTGCATTTGCTCCAGCAAGCACAGAGGGGGCTGCGGTGGCTGCCGAGGAGTGTTTACAGTAGGGTTGGACGGTATTTACACAGCGTGGTTATCGGAGATGGGGCTGGGAAGTAGCCTTCTGGAAATGAAGCTCGTATTAGCGTCTCCCGCTCTGCTAATGACTTGTGTCCTTGACTGGTATTGGCAGAACAACAGCTTCTTCAGGAGAGCTTTCCAGAATTAGCAAAGCCTTCTGGCTTTTGTTTTCCTCTTAGAGAAGCGCTTGTCCTTCCCTTCCAGGAAGGAGTCCTTGCTAAACTGCTCAGAATTTGTAGTGCGATATTACACCGACAGACCTACCGCATGCTGTGGTCTCTGCAAGCATGTAGGAAATACAGCCCCTTGCTCCAAAAAGCCTCTTTTCTAAGAAACAGCCATGGAGCAGCAGACCTGAGGATGGAGAAAGCGTGACGTAGTGTTGCCTGACCATGCTTCCATCCATCGGAGCAGGGCTGGGTGTTGAGGGCAGCTCGGAGCGGAGGATTGTAGGGTTCAGGGGAGGGGAGAAGGTGCAGAGGAGGGGATCGCGCTCCCCTGCCCCATGCCCTCAAAGCCAGTGGCCAGGGCTAGCAGTGAGTTAATGGATCCTCGTGTGCTGGGAAATTGGGTTCCTCCCAAGGCTTATAAAATGTAAAGGTTGAAAATTACTGAGGAGGTTAATTACCTTTGAGCCAAAGGACTTGTTTTCTTCTTGTTGCTGTGGTCAGGGAAAGAGGCATGTGGGTTGTCTGAATAATTACTGTAGTTTGTGCTCTGTGAGTTTAATAATGGAAATGCGAACGGGTTTGCCTTGGGACGGGGATGCAGGTCTAGGCTGGTGTGTTGTGAGGGCTGAGTTTCTTAGGGTATTTCCTCTCCCAGACTGAGATGCAGTGAGAATGAGGAACTATTATCAGCCCTTGAGAGGTTTTTACTTGAAGCCATATTTGGTTGTAGTGAAACTTTATCCCCTTTCTGTGTAATTAAACCTGTTTTTTTTCTAAAAAGGGCTCAGAAGAGGATCCTATCTGAGTGCCAAAAGCCAGAAGGGAGCCATTCTTGTGGTGACTGGAGCCCGAGAGGGGAAATAGCAGAGGTCTTGCAGCAAAGCTGCCCCGTCCATTCCTGCAGCCCCTCCGCACAGGATGGGGAAGCAAACATCCAGGTTGGGCTCATCCAAACCACCAAGTATTTGTAGCTGACTCATGACTGTGTGCAAGTCAAGCTTTTTTCTTTTTTTTTTCTTTTGAGACAGACCTTCAACTATTGCCTTCCCATTTTGTAGTGTAAAATTATAATTCTTGGGAGCCCAAGGGGTGCCCTCTAGGTACCTGTTGCTTAGTCTGGTGAGCCACTCCTGTCCCTGGCTGGCCAGTCAGATGGGTTTGGGACACAAGTACTGATGGACCTGGTGGGGGTGACCAGGCTTTGTTGGACCCCATTGCTGCAGTTTGTCTGCTTTTCTGGAGCAGCTGTGTTTAAACGAGGGACTCTGGGCTGATGCCAGTACAACAAAGGATGTGCTGATGCTCTGAGTGGTTTTGGTATCTCTGACTTGGGTCTCACTACACTGGCAGAGCCAGGGCCACGGTGAGCTCTGGGTCACCCCTTGCTTCCCTTCTTCCCTGACTTCTCCAATACCACTCGTACTCTAACCTGCTCAGACACAGAGCCGGTCGGAGCCCTGGAGCTGGGCAGCTGCTGTGTCCTTAGCAGAGAGCCTTCATCCATGGGCAGGTGCTGATGACAGGTTTTATCAAGTGGAACATCTGGGGGCTGGTAGGCTGTCTCCAAGATGGGGATTAGGTTTTTTGGAAGCTCTCTGGTGGCGGGGATCTCTATGCTTTTTCTTTGCTGCATTGAACCTCTGCCACTCTTAAGCCACCCAGCTGGGTTTGCATTTATGGAACTGGTGAGTTTGTCATATTAAAATGCAGCAACATCACAATTGCTTCCAATTACTAAGATTATTTTTTTTTGTATATTACAATTGTACATCCTGGACCTGTGGTTATCCAGTCTAAATGTACGAATTGAAATAAAAGCACATCGAGCAGTATTTATTCTTATGGATCTCAAGAGCCTGTAAGACTTCTGGGGTAATGCACTAACCCAACAGTCCAGTTAATTATCAGTGCGTCGCAGTGAGAGCCCTGAAGAATCCCAGTATTTATGGAGCTGCTGCCAATGCCAGATGAAGTCACTCCGATTATCCTTGCCAGCTGTTTGTTTTGTTGAACCGCAGCGATTTCTCCAAGTTACTGAAGTTGATGTCATTGGAAGCGATGTGACATTTTTGCACACATATAGAATAAGTGTTAAAAAATGCTCTAGAAGAGCTTTTCCAGTCTTGTCTGCAAGCTGGCTGGGGAGTTGAATTAAACTGGCTTGATGGAACTTAATCCGTACAGCAAATGAGTCATCAGGCATAAATGGCTTTACCATAAACTTCAGACAGATTCTTACTGATCCTGACAGTTAGCACTTACATCTGTTTGGTGGAGCAAATAAAAACCTTGCCATTCACAATCATTTTCATAACTGTGCTGTCCTGCCTCCTCTTCTTCATGGGAAGCTCTAGGAATAAAGTTCAAAATGTGATTTGTTTCCCTTCTTAAAAGCTAGCTCTTCTGATGGATGAAATGTTGGTTATTTTCAGGCAAAAAAAAGACCTTTTTTTTTTTTTTTTTTCCTCCACTTAGAAACCACAACTGTGCCTTGCCTTTGTCAAGGATTGCCCCAGTTACTGGAGCACTTTCCTGAGCCTGGTGTGCCAGATGTACCCAACTTGTTCGTGTGCCAAAAGAGGAATTTGCAGGGCTGGGGTTGGTGCACACTGTGCTAGTGACTTCTTCGAAGTGATGCGAGTGTGTTACCAATGTGCTCTCTTAGATACCTCTTTACTTGAAATAAAGTCTTGAAAACCTAAATGGCTTTGCTGGTAAAGTCTTTAAACCACTCTCATAGTGCAATTGTAAGTTCTTTCACAAAAGCTTCATGGAAAATCGGTAGCTGGTGCATGTGTGGAGGGGGGAAACTTAATGGTATCGTCGTTATCGCTGCTCTTGTTAAAAAAAGCAGATGCTGACATAGGAAGGAGAGGGACTTGGGCGTTTTGTGTAACCATAACAGTGAAACAAACCCTTGAGCGAGGAAGGGGAGCGGAGGTGCCTGCTGCCTTTGTCAGCCCGCGCCGGGGCTGGGGGCAGCTATCTCTTGGGGAAATTTATTAGTGGCAACACTCGAAAGGACACAAAAGGCTTGTGAACCTCCCAGCCTGGCTCGCTCTATTTAAAGTCGGCTTTTTAAATCAAAGAAATGGGGCTCTTGACAGCAGAGCTTTGTGCATCTTTTGTGAAGTCCAGATAGTGGGGCTTTTTATTACATGTTAAATTAGCCCATTTTTTTTGTTTCGCACTGAAGGATGAGGTCAGTTGACTGGGAATCTTGCTAACAAGGTTTTACTCCTGTCTGCTTTTTACAAGTGTTAACACGGGGTATCCACCGGGGCCGTGCACTTGCTGTTAATGAAACAAAGATGAATGCTCTAGCAGCCCTGTGAGCTCTCCTCCTTCCCCCATCACTGAGCTGCTCAACCCATCTCTGTGTACTTGAGCTCGGATGCTCCCTGGGGCTCTCATTCTTCCAGAAATCGGATGCGTTGGTTTTCCTTCTGATTTTGCATGATTGCACACTGCTGCTGGAACAATAAGAAAAGGATGAACTTTGCTGGGCAGGGTGATTGATTGGGTTTGAAAAGGAAATGGGAAAGTAGTAGGCATGTTGAATGATGCTCGTGAAGTGTGGTGAGCTCTGAAGGAGCTGTCTGAGGCAGCTCATACTTTTTCCTGGCGCCCGTCGCATACCAAATTTATTCAGTTACGCACTGATTTTCTCAGGTTCTTGACTGAGAACTGGCAGGAAGCTTCCCTTGTTCATCTTCCCCCCCACTCACTCAACAGCAATGGCTGGGCCAAGCACTGCCCTTGAGTGTGTTAAGTGAGGTTGGGGTTTCTGCTGTGGACCCAAGACTCAAGCCTGGGGCTTGCAGGTGATGTTTTTCCACATACTGAATGGCGCTACTAATGCCTTGAGCCATCAGACCTAGAGGACGGTCTCCCTCCTGGTGTGCTGCGGGGAAGCAGGGTGGGATTGAGCCAGGATTTCTCCCCATGCATAGCTCAGGAGCTGCAATCAGCTGAGACTAAAAGGAAACTCAGCTTTAGCAAATTCTCTTCCGCTTAACCTTTTGCACTGCGTTTAGCCAGCATGCTTTTCTTTGCTTTATCTGTTCCTCAAGGAAACACAGTTATAGTCCTGGTCACTATTATAGGATGCAGACTATCAGCTCTCCTTGAGGTGTAAATCCAACCTTATCAGGAAGAAAAACCTTTCAGCCTTCCTTCCTTGCTTCTCGGAGACAAGTACCAAGTCTGCTTTTGTAGCTGTTTTATTTCAGCTTATCCCAATGCTGCCAGACATTCCCCATAACCCTATGGAAACTGGGAAGCTTTAACCACCTAGCTGAGAGAAGGGCATAGATGGCTTAACTCAGCTGTCAGTGAGGGGCAGGGGTGGTTGAGGTCCTGTATGCAGAAATAGCTGGAAGGATCTTCACATCATTGACTTTGCGCAAATTGCCTTGGCTGGGTTGGGCATCCTCCACTGGAGGGAGCTCCAAAGGAGCAGCTTGTTTTGTTTCTGTGAACTGCCTTTGGAGACAGGGATGATGTTATATGGTGTGAGTAACCCCAGAACACCCTCCAGCTCCTTCAAGTCTCTGCTCAGGGCTGGATGGTGTCTTCTAGGCCACCACGGCAGAGATCTCCGTGCAGGTCACGTTGTCAGGTGGTGGCCAGAGCTGGCTGGAAGTGTTCTATGAGATAAAAACTTGGCGTTTTCCCTTTTCCCAGTACTGCATCCCAATTTCTGGTGGTTACATTGAAAATGAAAAAGCCAAAATAGTAATGACAGAGCTCCTCTATGGATTTATTGGGGGGGGGGGCGGGACGGGACGACAATAAAAAGGCAAGACTTTCTTTTTCTTAAAATAGAAAATTTGCAGACACTTCTGTTAATTTTGTAAGGGTTATTAACAGGAAACAATAACTAATAAGCTTAAATCAGTACTCAATTTTAGGGTAATTTTTGTATAGCATCTGAGAGTTGCCCAGTTGTTACCGTGAGTTGCCGCAGAGATGGATGCGATAACCTGGAAATGGAGGAGGGAAACCCCAGGCAGCTGTAAGCTGCCCCTGCCCCTCAGAGCCAGGCAGGATGTGGGTCCTTGCCAGGTCCCCTGCCAGGTCCACATGGTCCTTGTAGCCTTCTTTCCCTGTGGATTTCTGCCAAAAACGTAAACAGCACTTTTTTTTTTTTTTTTTTTGGTGAAGTCAATGATATGTGTTCGTTGCAGGGCTGAGCTCCACTCGGATGTTGTGGTGCCTGTGGCTGGAGTGAGTGCGGCTTGCACGCGTGAAGGCAGATTTAACTCGTTGTTTCAAAAAGTTCCTTTGGTTTTCTGCAGGACTGTTTGCCAGTCTGGCCAGGCTCCGTTTGCAGCTTCTGATTCCTATTATATGCCCAAGTCATCTTCCTGGTTTTGCTGTAATGCTCCTTCTTTTTCTCCTGATGCTGCAGTCATGTTTTTTTGTTATTGAATAAGATATTTTTTCCTATCCTAATTAAAGTATCAGATCAAATAATCCAAGTAGTAAAGTCTTGTCTTATGTAACTGTCTACTGAATAAACTGGTTTTTGGCATTACGGTTTAGCAGCGTGGTGGCTCTTTAGGAAACTGAAGAGCCGTCGGGCTCTGTGGCTGCGTGGTGCTTTGTTCGCTGTGTAGCGAGCAGTCCCTCAGGCAGCCTCAGAGCCCAAGGAGCTTGCTTTTCACCTGGTTTTCAATAAGCCACTGCAATCCCCATCCCTCTTATTTTTCTGATTATCAGATGCATTTCTAACCTCTTTCTGTGTCTGCTGCACTGCTGTGAGTGGAATGTCAAGGTGAGGCAAGATGTAGAAAGGGGGAGTGATGTCTTTTGGAAGACCAGGCAACGGAGAAGGAGAAGCAGAGAAGTTTTGAGGTCAATAAACAGCTTTTTGGCCTGGGCAGGGCAACTCCAGAGCCCTGCAAAGCTGCATGAGACTGGGCAGGAAAAGATTTTGTTTATTGTAGACAGGACACTGCTGATTTGGGCTGGATAGAGACCTTTTCTCTTACTTTTCACTGCACCTGCCTTGTCTGGGACTGTCAGCGCTGTTGTGTCGCAGGCGTGGGGGTGACCTCTCTGCAGATGCAGTTATCTCTTGGGAAGGTGCATTTGGGCCCGGGCATGAAGCACAGTGGCTTCACACCTCACGGAGCAGCCCCAGATAAGCAGCTGCTTGACCTGGCCCTGGCCACAGAGGGTTTTCGCCTGTCTCGTCTCAGGCAGCATGTCTGTGTCAGGGAGGTGGCTCTGCCAAGTGTTTTGCTTTTCCTTGGTGGTGTTTTATCCCCTTGACTGCAATCCCAGGCTGATGGCTCCACACCCTCCATCCATCCCCCTGACGCTTTGGTTTTTCTTCCCGACAGGGTGACATCCAGCAGCTCCTCATCGTGGCAGACCCCCGAGCAGCCCACGATTACTGCGAGCACTACAGCCCTGACTGCGACACCGCCATCCCTGACGCCCCCCAGTCCCAGGACCCCAACCAGGACGAATACGTAAGTCACTTGCAGGGTTTGGGGATGCTCTGGGGGGAGTAGTATCCAGCTCCACGTTGTGGTTGCAAGCACGCTCCGCTGCTTCTTCCAGTTCACCTTCCCTGCAACTCATCTTTAAGGGCCAAGACAGAATGGGGTTGTTTTTAGGTTTTGCAGGTTCTGGTCTTGGCTCTTGCCCTCAGGAATTTCCCTTCCTTTCTGCACTCTTCCTGTTTCTAGAGACTGAAATGGATATTTGCTTGGAGCTTAAAAACTTGCAGGAGAGGCAACCTGAGCTGAGGGTGAAACACTGACCTTGCCTGGCAGTCGAATCCGGTCCAAAACGGTTTCTAGATTTCAATTTTTACTGTTGAACCTGTAAAAAGGCTAAGCAGTTCTTTTTAAATATTCTTTGAAATGACAGGTGTTAAAGGAAAGGGAAACATTTTTGACCATGTATTTACCACTTAAATTTCATTTTGGCAGAAGTGCTCCCAGCTCCTCTGTATAAGCTGCTGTGCTAAACATTTTTTCTATAAAAAGTCAGCCTTGGATCTTTTCTTTAAAAAAAAAAAAAAAAAAAAAAAAAAAAAATCAATATGGGATACCTTTTTATGTCTGTTGCTCAATTAGAAATGTCTAGGTGTGGCTGATTTTCAGAAGAGAATCACCTGAATTTTACACGTTTTTGAGAGGTCTGGGGCTCAGCTCTCAGCAATTAAAGTGTCTGGCATCCTCAGCCACTCCTCAGCACCTTGGCTGCTCTCCTGCTCTGACCTGCCAGTCTGTGCGCTCTCTTGTTTTCAGCTGGTCTTGGATCTGCGGGCTCCTGCCGAATCCCCATGAAGCTGTAATGCCATCAGTCTGCTCTGGCTTAAATTTGGGATTGAATTAAAAACCTGAGCCTAGCAGGGCTTTGGGTGGAGAGCAATGCTCGCAGGCGAGGCACGGCCGCCCAGCCCTAGGGAAGTGCCATAGCTGCTTCGCCAGCACTTCTGGAGAAACAATAAATAAGTAAAATAGACTTTGATACGGTCAAAATATGTGGTAGTAGGAAATAAAACTCTTCTTTTGGAGCCAGCAATTCAACAAGGGCTGGCTTGTCTTAGGGCTGTGTTGCTCTGCGTAAGAATAACTCTTCCACGCGCCGGCGTCTGCTGCCAGTGAAGAGCGATGGACTGGCAAAGACATTTGCTGTGCCCGCCTGTAACCAAACGTTTTGTTTGTATTTCATTTTGAAGAATGACTGACGCCTTGTGGAAAACGCTGAAAAGATCTTGTTTTCGAAGCCCTTCTGCCTGCGGTCGCGGGTGGCTGGGAAGTCACACGGATGCTATTAGTGCAGTCAGATGAGTGAAACCGGCGTTTCTGCTCCTCAGAGCGGCTGCGTGATTCAAGCGTTTTCTTCTACTCTCTGAATGTGTCAGATGTGTGACCTGGGGGTCTCGGTAATCTAAGGTTAAAAAAAAATAATGATTTTTCTTTTTTTATGGTGTGTGAGTGGATTGCTGCAGGGTAGGTCCATCTCTCTGGTAAGGGAGACCGTGCCACAGGAGCGAGGGATGATTGGGAACCTCCTCAAATCACAGCTACTGCCCCAGCAGCCCAAAGCCAGGCTTTTGGTGAAGGTGTCACAGAAGCTGATGAGCAAGAGGATGGGAAAGATTTCACAGCGTGGATCTGCCTCACGATGTGGCCCAGCTGACATGAAATAATATCTAAAAGAGCTGCTAGGAACGTGTTTGCATGCTGCCGGCTTATTTTCTGCTTTTCACTTTCTCTTTGCAGTACACCGATGGGGAGGGAGAAGGTGACACCTACTACTACGAGTACCCCTACTACGAAGATGTTGATGAAGCTGTAAAGCCAGAAGCACCCACCACCAAGCCCAGCACTCCCGAAGTGGCTGCTGGAGAGAGACCTGAAACCAAGCAGGTACCCACACGGGGTCCTGGCAAAGACGCGGTTGATAAGTGGCACCTTTATAGAGGGTGAGGTGGAGGACAATGCAGAATTTTCTTTTTGCCTCTCTGATTCTGGCATTTTATTTCTGCAATAGGACTATCCTTCCCCCACGCCGTCGCCTGATGCAGGGGACCCCGGCAAGCGGACGAAAGGGGATGCTGTGGTGGATGACCCGCTCGTGGATGAGTACAACTATGAGACCATTAATGAAGAATACTTCACGCCTCTCCCCTATGAAGATGTCAACTACAACGAAGAAGTAGACCCCCAGGGCGGACTCACTGAAAATGCCGTGGAAGCTGAACTCCCCACGAGTACCGTCGTCACCTACAATGAGACCGATGTAATTTTAATGAATGTGTTTTCCTTTCACTTTTTTTTTAATCAGTTCTGGTATTTCATAGCCCTGAGAGCAAAAGAGATGTGATCATCCATATGATAAATCTGTAAGTGGTTTGAGCAGCTGTTGGGAGAGAAGTTTCTTGTAAAATATTTTCACTCCAGATCTTTCAGGGTGTGGAACACAGATATTTAGAATTTGGTTGAGGATTATTCCCCTGGAAAAATCTGTTCATATTGACATCTGAATTTCCCTGTGCGAAGCGCTTGTCTGACAAAAAGAAAAATGAGGGTTGGTGTTAAAATCTAAGTAAAAGTATTTTATTTTAAAGCTATTAATATAAATCCTTAAAACGTGGATTTGATGATAAACATAAATATTTTTCATTTTGTCATTCCCACTGAATAGCAGCTTTGTTTTTCAGATTGTAATTTTAAAAAAAAAAAACATTTCAGTAGTGGGACAAACCCTTGATTTTAAGCTACTGCATTCACCCAGAGAGAGCCCCTCCATTTTGTGCACAGATCATCGAAGATGAGATCAGTCCACATCCCAAAGCTGACGTTTCTGTTGGAGCAATTACATTTCTAGTTACCCACGCTTTAATATGCTTCAACTGAGATATGTTGCACTTGGGACTCTTTTATCCTTAAGACTTGCTGGTTTTTGCCTTTTGTATTGGTGCTTAAATAGATGAACATTAATCTTATCCTTAGATGAGACTGAGATAAATTATCCTGCAGCTGCGTGCTGTATAGCTCTCCACGGAAGGAAATAACTGCGCTAGACGAGGCAAATTCTTCCTTATCCAGGAGCATCACAAGCGGAGTCGATGGTGGGATTAACATTTCCTGGGAGGTAGGATAGGACTTGGCAGTTTTGTGGTTCCTTCGCAAATGGAGAAGAACTACTTGGTTATGAGGCTGTCGAAACTCAAGGCTTTCTGGGAGGTGCTGGAGGGTGGCAAAAGAGACAGCAAAAGCTGGCCAACGGGTTTGGAGTTGGACTTGGAAGCTTGAATAAAAAGGTGTCAGGGGAAGCATGCAAGAAAAGAGCTGAGCAGCTGGAGCGAGGCAGGAGGGGAGCCAGCCGCCCCGAGGGCTGGTGGCGTGGCGGGGATTGACTCCAGCCAACTGGGGATGAAAAAAATGCAGTGGAGGAGGAGGTTGAGCAGCCCGAAATGATACACAGAGAGAAACAGAAAAGGCTCCAGCATATCGAGGAAGCAAGCGCCAACCTGAGGGAACACATGGGTGGGAAACTTTTCTGTGTCCTGACAAAGCGCCAGAAATCTTTGGCCAAGCTTAAACTTTCTAATAGAGAGGAATTAAAGATTGGATAGCGTGACCTCAGGGGAAAAAAAAAAATTGGAAGAGAAAATAAGAGGCTCAAGAGCCACTCCAGTTGTTAAGAAAAGGAAATAGAAGAGGAGGAAAGTTCAGGTAGGAAAACACAGGGTGAAGCTTTCCTGTGTGAAGCTCAGCCTGTTCTCAGTAAAGCATTTCACGGGAGAGAGCATGAACCATCCCCCTCCAGCAGCTCTCAGACAGCGTGTCGATGGGGTGGGCTGTAGGGCTGCTCCAGTGGATCCCTTAGCTGATGGGCAGAGAAGAGGACACAACTTGCCTGGCTGCAGGAGATTCCCGGGCAGTGAAGCGAAGGCTAACGTACTGTGACATGGGGAAGACTCCCAAAACGCGTTGGCCTGAGGGACGAATACCTGAGAGCATATGGATTTCAGGTTTGCACCTTGGAGGTGGGGTTAAGGGCCCTGCCTGCAGCCAGGAACTCCTGGGGAAACCCAATCCTTTAACCCAGCTACAGACCAAGCTGCTTTCTGAGCAGTATGGAAGCGAGGATCAGGAGCTCTCATGTGTAATTGCACTGCTAGAAGCAGTGTTTTGGCAGGAGATAGAGTGATAAAGTGGTTGGAAAAGTTTATTTGCTCTTAAAAAAAAAAAAAAATCTCGTAAGTTTTTGGGTTAGTTTAGGAAAAAAGTAGTGCTCGTGGTCATCAGTAAGTGTGGTGTAATTTCAAGTAGTCCCAGGTTTCTGCCGGCAGCCGGAGCCACTGCACTGTTGCACAGGGATGCAAGCGTGCGGCGGGACAGGGGTGGGCTGGACCCCGGCATCCCCCGAGCCCTGGCACTGCTTGCTGTGGGTCATGGGATCAAATGGGGTAATGTTGGTCTGGGGTGGAAGGACCGTTTTTAGCATCCCTTCATGGACCTGTTGGAAGAGTGGGAGGTGTCCGTTGAAGGTCACCTGTCTCTGTTTTGGGAAATCTCTAATTCCTACAATGGAGTTAAAAGGTGATTTAGTTTTACACAAGTGAAACTTCCTGAAGCCTGTGTGAGAGATTTTAGAGGCAGGCGTAGCCATGGATCTCTCCTGGGCTTGGGTTTTGTTATGACTAATAATTCTGTGATAAATGCCAGGGAAGCAATTCTCAGATTTAGGAGGCAGCAATACTCCCGTGAGCGAGAGGAGCTGGAGACAGATATATTTTGCTCATTGCCAGCTATTCGTCAGGCAGTTTGCTTTACTTGTCCGGATGCATATACCAGGGCTTCGTATCTACATCGCTTCCTCTAAAGGGAAGACTAAACCGTGATTTAAATGAAGCTGTTATCACAGCACATTGCACATGGATATTTTTTTTTTTCTTTTTTGGACTTTCTCTTTTCTTTGTGGACTGTGTTCTGATTCAGATTGTCTAACAGCATTGTTAAGGAGATTATTTTTAGGCTTGTGTTTTGTTTTTTCTCCAAAGCACCTGCAAATCTCAGCATGGAGGACTTTCCTCCTTCTCTGCCCAGTTATTCAAAATACCCTGTCTTTCCATGCAAATTGACTTTAGGATCTTAATCGAAATATCAAACCAAACATTTTTGGCACTAACGTCAAGAAACGCAATTTGAGAAAAGCTTGCTATGTTATCCCCAAAAGCCTTATAGCAAGATAAACAGGTTTTAAGGTTTCAAAGTGCAAATCTAGATGAAAGATTTTAAGCAGGATAAAAGACGTGATAGCCCTAGATCCCTTTGAATGCTACAAAGGAAAAATAATGCTAATATTTCTGAGTTTTCTAGCTGAGTAATTGCCAAACTATAATTTCAGCAAAGACCACTTGGTGTTTGTAGAGGTAAAAGATGATGGGGTGGCAAAGGGATGATTGCTTTAGCACTAGGCTTATTCTTACTTTAAAACCTCTTTCATTTAGGTACAGATGCAGAAACAGGGTCTGCAAGTGGTGTTGGCATTTAAGTGATTTAAAATTCATAGTAGTGATAAGATAATTTCTCTGGGAAGCACTGGAAATAATTAAATTTATGGACCATTTTTGGTCATTACCTGGATGGGAAAGAATAAAACAAACAAAACAAAACAAAAAAATCACATATTTTTTACCATGCTGTTCAGACTAAAGGATGCCAAGAGATGTTACCTGCCAGCTGCAGAAAGCACTGGGGTATGGAGAGAAGCAAGGAATTTATTTGTCTGTATGTCCATGCTTGTGGTCCGTAACATCTGTTGTTGTAAGGAGTCAGAAAGGATTCAGGGATTAATACGTCAGATTTGTAAAAATTTCTGCTTCCGCTCTTTGGACAAGCACTATCACAACTTGAATCCCAGACTAAACAAACAGGAGATTTTTGTAGAAGCGAACTTGGATTTTTCCACATTTCCTCCTGTAATTGGATACGCATAGTAGTACGTTGTGGTTTTGATGCGCATTTTAAATATGCGATTGGATGTGTGACTTTTTACGCTTAATAATCCAGTGTGTCCAATAGTGAGGCTGTGAGAGATGAGTAGGGCTTGGAGTTTGAAACTTCCATTCCCTGTTTCTTTAGACCTTCAGTGTTTGTGGGATCCTCCTGGCGTGAGCTGTTGCTTTGTGCTGTGTTTTGCTTTCCTCGCTCAAACTTTTACACTCACAATGTTATTTCAGGAGTCGACAGAGAAATACCGGGGAAAGCCAGGGTGTATGCATTGATGTAAAGGTCCTCCCGTCTTTTTTGCCTGCTATTGAAGATGACCCTTGGAGGTCACTGGAGACCTTAAAACTCCAGAATTTAACTTTTCCTGTGCTTTTTATTTGCAACTGTTACTATAAAGCATCCGCACTTTGCAAAACCTGCAATCTTCCCCTTAGATTTCCAGCGTGTGCAGCCTAGAGAGGTTTACAACCTGACATGTTGCTGCTCTCTTGCTTTCCAGGCAGCTCAAGGAGGAGACGACCTGGATAAAGATTTTACCGAGGAAACAATAAAAGAATATGATGGGAATTATTATGATAACTATTATGACCGAACAGTATCTCCTGATATTGGCCCTGGCATGCCTGCTAACCAGGACACCATCTACGAAGGGGTAAGAGAGTTAATTTTCCATCAGGGGTAAGCCTGGTTTCCCATAATTTATGGCACAAAGATTAGCAACACGAAAAAACCAGTGAGGGCATCTCGTGTGGATTCATCCACCTGCAATGCGCGTGTTCTGTACAAGGCAAGGAGGGGATGCCCTACTCGAACGCGGGCAATCCTTTGGGTGCAGCAGTTGTCCCAGAATCTCTGGTTCCTGCTCGGAGCGGGGATGCTGATGCAGGCGATGTCCTCTTTGACTGTCTGGCTTTGTGTTTCCCATGTGTGCTGCAGATCGGCGGCCCACGGGGTGAGAAAGGACAGAAGGGGGAGCCTGCGATTATTGAGCCGGTAAGGACCATCTGGGTTTTTGGTGTGGGTTTGTTGTTGTTATTTTTTTTTTTTCCCCCAAGGAAAAAGGTACAAGGGGTATGTTTGGTATGGCTTGGTGCTCTCAGTGATACAGCTGGAAGGAAAATTTCCCAAGGAAGAATTACTTGGTTCATTAAAAACCTTCTAATATAAAATACCGTAACTATTTTTTTTTTTAAAACTTAAAGAAGTGACCTAAATTATAAAGGAAGTGCAAAATTTCCCATGAAATCTCTAATTTACCAAAATAAAGCCTAGGGCTTTTAGAGTGGAAGCATTAGCCAGAGGGCGTCTTTCTCCTTTCCGGAGGTTTTGAAGTGTCCCCAACTCGGCAGCAAACCTGCTCCCCCGAGTGCCCACAGCTGGTGGCCAGGTCATATCCTGACCTGAACTTGCGGCTTGGGGCTGACTTTAATTGTGCAGCTGAAGGGTTCATTTCTGTGGAAAAAAAAAAAAAAAAAAAAAAGGGTTCTCCCTGCACACGGCTGTGGGAGAAGAGAGGTTTGTTCCTCCACCTGCTCCAGGGTCCCACCAGCTTTCCCCTTCCAGAGAAGCCCTGTGTCATCCTCGGTGTGGGACCTGGAGCTTGCTTTCTCTGCGGTTCTGCCCTGGCCCATTCCCGAGGTTGTTTTTCTTTCTAAAGGATGGGTATAAACGGCCTGTGCCCTTTGCAATCTGCAAAAAGTGTGGGTGCCCAACTGAGCACCCCGTCAGGTGAGGACGGAGCCACTGCCCTCGCGGGGGGGACGGCTGGTGTTTGCTCAGGTGCCCGTCGTGCCCAGCAAGCAGGCGTTGGTTGACAGCCGCGTGCCTGTCCCCCGTTGCCTGTCAGGATGCTGAGGTACCCCCATGCCTGGAAAACTGGCTGGAAACAGGGTCCTTGCAATCTCATCCCCAAAGGGCCAAGCGCCGTGCTTGCTGCACACAAGCATCTCAATTAACCTAATTTTCCTTGGCAGAGGGCCAGCACGGCGCCTAGCGTCGCAGCGGCACTTCCCATCCCTCAGAGGCCATTATTTTTCTTTTAATTCTTCCTTCCTTTCCTTCTTTACCTGATACTCTTGGAGATGGGGGGGCAGGGAGAAGCTGAGGGTACAGCAGCAGAGCTTGAAAAGCCTGAATGAGCGCCTTATAAAAGCATTTTCGACCTTTCCTTCTCTTCCTTTCTGGGTCTTGCTCTTGCTCTGCAAACAAAAGGAGGAGCGAGCGATTTCCTTATCGGAGGTGCGGGAAGGGTGGGGGGCAGCCGAAACCCCGCAAAGATGACAGCAGAAACCCAGCCTGCCCTGTCCAGAACCAATCTGAAAATGCTACAAAGCAAACCAAACAGTTTAGTTTAATCATCCAGAAAGAATTTGGCTGTCTTTGCTGTTTCAAAACACTGGAGCATGTATAGCTTTTGCCAGAAAGTAAACAAGACCAAATGCCGCCTTTTCCCTCTCTGTGCAGTTCCCCTTCAGCAGAGAGAAATTCAGATTTGCTGTGCTCTTCAGGTCTTTCTCTTTTTAATTTATTTATTTATTTTTTTTTAATGGGAGCTGCAGAGAGGGGGGTTCAAAACCAAAAGCAGAAGTCGGATTCTGCTGGATTTTCTCTCTTTTTTCATTCGCACCGCCTGTCCTTCAATCCTTGCTCTGTGCTGACGCTCGCTGGAGGCAGCGGAGCAGCACAGGGACAGGGCGAGGAGGGATGGAGCTGGGGGTGGCTGGAACCCCCAGCATCCCAGCTCTGGAGACACCAGGCTGCCTTCCCTTCCTCAAAGCTTTTGGGGAGGGACCTGGGTGCTCGCATCTGCCTTTGGGAAGGGTTTGATCAGCCTTTCATGGCACCTTTGTGCGTTGCAGCCAGCTGTTGGGCTATTTTTGGGATATTGTAGGTAGCACCTGGGTGTTGACTGAGTGGAAGCAACACCCTCTTTTCCCCTGGGACACTCCCAAATCCATGGTTTGCTTGCTACCCCCAAGGCCATTGCCCTCAGTGACATTCCCCCACTGGTCCTGGCCCCAAAACCCTCCCGCGTTTCCATCGTTCCTGTTGATGAGCAGTCATGTAAACAACGGAGGTTTCTTGCTGAGGAGAATCTCCAGATGTCCCTGAAGCTAGAGCTCAACATAAACCAACAGATAAATATGGGAAGATGCCAAGGGTGTTTGCATCGCAAATTGGCTAATTAGCTCGGACTTTTCCTCTGTGCAGGGAGCATCCCAAGGCTGTGCAGCTGGCCATGGGAAGCAGAGCCTCAGTGCTGTTTGCTCAGATCATGGTGATGCTGCCACCCAGCAACCCAAAATTGTCCTGGGGAGACCTATGTGGGCCATGGCTCTCTGCACCAGCCCAGAGACAGTTATTAGTTTCTAGTTTGGAGCTTGCCATGCCAAAACATGCTATCATTGGTCTCAACAGGGATGGACCTTGAGGTGTCCATGTGGAGAAGGTTTTTCTGGGATCTCTGGGGTTTCCTGTGTAGTATCTTCATCGTGTGTCTGAAGAGGAGCCAGTGCTTAGTGCATGTCCTGGGGGAGACCTCCTTCATCAGCGTAACTCGTGTCTCTTCTTGGCAACCTCCAGCAAGCAAATAGCTCGTACTCAGTGCAGGTTGGAGGAGTGTTGTGTAGGGTTCACCCCGAATTCCCACATGGAAGAAAGCAGTGTCTCCGTGGTAGACAGTGAAGCTACTGTCAAAATGGGCACAGGGCAAAGTCCATGACCTAAGTTCTTTACTGGTGAAGAACGACTGCACGGGTGCTTCTGTGATGACAGCAGCAGAAAATTTCCCCCAACGCATTCAAATGAAGCGGAAGCCAGATTTTAAACGAGGTGATAATGAGTAGTATGGACACTGGGAAAGACAGAAAATAGTGGTGGCCGTGCATTAGCGGTGCAGAAACATGCATCCCACTGATGGAAGCAGGACTGGTCAGCATGGCAGCATGTTTTACTCTGTTTTTTTGCTCCTCTGGGCTTAGAGGTTGTGGCTTTTTGGGCAGAAATGCTTGGATTTTGCTCTAGATGTCTGCTGTCGTGGCAGCTGAGGCTTTTAGGACCAGAGCCTGAGCCCTGGAGACTGGCCAAGGGTGACCCCAGACCAGTCCCTGTACTTGCTTCCTCCAGGCTCCTCCTATGTGAGCTGACTGCTTATCTATAGATTTTTACAGGCTGATTTTATGCCATAGGAGAAATGTCCCAGTTTGCTACAGATGAGCTGGCGAGTGCTGGGACTGCTTTGCCTTGACTTGGGGCCGTGGTCACTGGTCCCGAGATAAAAGTGCTGTGGGGCTGTTCCCAACAGATCGTCCTGATGGCTTCTGGAAAGCATTTGCCAGATTTATTGGGAGGTTTCTCTCCTGCCTTTTACATACTCATGAGGGGAGGAAAAAAAAAAAAAAGCTCAGTTCTACTGACTACATGATAGACCTGATTTAAAGTTATGACAAAATATTTAGATGAAAAGGAGTGGAATAACATTATTCTACCATTTTGCCCACACAGTGATTTCCTAGATACACAGAGTAAATCACAGCATGGAGTCTGCTGGGAAAGTAATTTAAAAAAACAACCTTGCAATCTGATTATTAACTTTTTCTTTAAGCTGCTTGGGTCTAGAAACAGCTTCTTCCTGCAGAGGAGCGCTTCTCCTGCTCCAGCACCATCAAGGCTGGATGTGCCCTTTGCCTGGCCGAGAGCTAAGGGAGAAGGGTTGTGGTTAGGAAGGTGACCCTCTGCTGGGGCGAGGGTGGGCTTGGTGCTGGGGGTAAGGGCTGCTTTGTGCCGTGCCCTGAATGGTTCAGAGATGGTATTTGGCTTTCCAATGGGCAGTGCCTTTTGTACCTCTGGCAACGGGGACACAGGAGGTGTTATCCAGAGAGTGGAAACCCTTCAGCTCTGGGATGCCCAGACCTAGCACTGGGCTTTCCAGCCTTGTAGTCAAAGTGACTTTGAGCATGTGCCTTGCTAATCACTTTTTTTTTTTTTTTCCTTTCTCTTGCTTAGGGTATGCTGGTGGAAGGCCCGCCGGGTCCCGAAGGCCCAGCAGTAAGTGGCACTGTGTCTACACCTTGCGTGGAGGGATGCGTGCGGCTCCACGGTGCTGGATGTGCATGGAGGGCTCAGCACACAGCTGTTCCTGGGCTCTATTGCTTCCATATGCCACGCATGTGTACAGAGCGCTTCGGGGTCGATTTTTCTGGTGCAAAAATAAACAGAAAGCTCTAATTCTTTTCCTGCTCGTTGTACAAATATGTTGCAAATAATAACACATTTTCCTTTAGTGGCTTACTTTTTTTTCTGTTGTGCTAGGGCCTTCCAGGACCTCCAGGACCAACTGGACCCGTGGGCTTAATGGGTGACCCTGGGGAGAGAGTGAGTACTTGTGTTTTTCTCCTCTTTGGCTGAAGCCTTGAGTTGTTTTGTGCATGCAAAATGGGACTGTGGTGTATCACTGGAGCCCTAAAATACTACTCATCCTGTAACAGCAATCTTCTCTGAGTCAGCACCAAGAGGAGTTCGTTGTAGGGTACAGGGCAGTGCGTCCAGGGGCAAAGGACTGGGGAGCAGCCACATTAGTCAAATGCATTAAGCAGTTTTCTCCAGGTTAAAACTCAAGAGTAAGGTTGACAAACCCTCTGCTCTCTGCGCCCTTTGCCACACGGCTGCTTGTTCTGGTGTGGGTTTCGTTTCCAGATGGGGAATCACATCCCCTTTGCCTCCTGAGTGCCTGGGAAGGATAAACTGGGGTGACCCAGGCTCTCTGCGTTTGTAGGGCTTCCTGCTCTTCTGGCAGATTTTGGTTGAATTCTGCCTGGATAAGGTGGGAAAAGCCGATGACCAGGTTCCAATGGGAAGGTCTGAATAGATAAGGGGCCTTTGCCGGGGACACTGGCAGGAGGATTTGCGTTCCCGGCTTTCCTGCTCGCTGGAGGACAAAGCAAAACAGCTGGCTCCAAACATTCATTATTCACCTCCCAGCCCACAGACACACATATTGCAAAATACAGTCACTGAAAGAAATAAAATCATTGCTGGCCAGCACTGGGAAGTGTCTGCTGTGGTTTTAAGGTGTACTTGAGGGGATTATTCAGGTGTTGGGACATTCTTGTGGCAATGACCCTAACTTGAGCCCTGTATTTTTTTTTTTTTTTTTTTAATTAAAGTTCTTTATTGCTGCGTTGGTCCCTGGGGGCTTGGCTGGAGTCCACTGGCCACTGCACTCCCGCAAACCCCCAGAGCATTGCTGTAAAGACCCCACCTCATTTACACTCCTGGTGTATTTATTGTTTTTTGATGGAACAGTAATAATGTTTCTTGTGGTTGTGACATGATTGAGAACGAGAGGCCCTGACTGCTCCATCGATCGGGTGCCTGCAAGCTCAGAAAGTCAATATGCTGCTGCGGGCTCAGCCCGTGCCCGGGAGCCAGGACCGCTGCTCAGAGAGACACCCTTGAGACACTGTGGTCATGGTTCCCCCTGCTCTTCTCCAGCAAAAGGACCAAAGGAGGGCTCTGTGTCCTTGCATGTTGAACTTCAGGGAGGACTGGCAAGCTGGACAAGGTCCCAGTGGTTTTTCACATCCCCAGATCTTGCAGAGGTTTAGGATTGGATGAAGCTCTGAGCAACCTGATCTGGTTGGAGATGTCCCTGCTCCTTGCAGGGGGGTTGGTCTAGATGACCTTTAAAGGCGCCTAACAATTCTGTTATTCTATGAGTAATTAAAAGATCTGCGTGGCTTCTGTGTGGCCTTGGTGGGTCTTCATTCTGCGTATTGTACAGCTTTTTCCTCTTCTCCCCTTGATGCGATTCCTCTGCTCCAAGGATGCAGATCAGGCTGGATCTCTGCCATGTGTCCAGGCAGATGCAGGAATTTGCTGGCCAGGCTCTTCTTGAACGGCCGTGCAAAGCCAGTCAGCAGCAGACACAATGTCCGGGGTGATGTTGCTCCACACCCTGAAATGAAAGGCATAATTTGCATTCTAGCACAGATGGCACATCCTGCTTTTCTATGTCCAGGACAGAATGTAAAGCAACATATTGTGCATAGAGAAGTGATGAACTTGCAGAGCCAGGAACTGCAACTGTATTAAAATACTCCTTTTCAATTAGAGCAGCTCCTCTTTTAATTTGTTTATTATTAACCTTGTGCCTAGCTCATGAATATACATGACACTTATATGTGTACAGTGAGGAACATTTCCTATGCCTGCATCTGACAGAAAGACTTTTTATTTGCAATCAAGCAGGTGCACTGAATTAATATACCAACAATATTCAGCTATGTTAATATTGGCCAACACTCATTTAGCTCTGTTTTATTCATCATGTCAGTTTGTTCATTTATCCCAGTAATTTTACAACGTGAAGAAGAGCTTGCGTCAGCGGCAAAGCTGCAGAGCAGCCTGCTTGTGGGAGGTTTCAGAGGACTGATCTGGGAGGAGGGTGGTTTAGGATGAGTTAGGCAGTGGGAAGAAGGAAATATGGCACTTAGGAGACCAGAGAGCTATTTCATGAGTACTCCAGACCAGAATGAAGAAAAGGAGGAAAATGTGCTCCTTCGAAGGAGGCGAGTTGCAGCATTCGAGCAAACTGCAGCCCTGTCACCAGCCTTGCTGTATGTTTAGAAAGTTGGTGTTTCTGGGTGCTCTGGGCTTGACCAGCCCGTCTCTCGGGGAAGGCCGGTCACAAAGTAATGGCTGCTGCTTCCAAGACCATGCAGTCATTTTGTCCCAATGGACTTATTCCCTTGAGGACAGCTTGGCCTTTCAACGGTTTGTAATGGGTTCCTAAAATCCTTACTGGGGTTCTGAAAGCTTTGGTGTCTTCAGGGTGCTCTTTTTTTTTTCCATCAGAGGGAAGCACTATCTTACCTAGAAGACCCAAAATACTGCAAGAAAGATTTTCTGTTGTGTAATTCTCTTCCTAGGGCTGAAAATGGTAGAAAAATAATCCTAGAGAGTAACACTTAAAGTAAATTTTGAAGCCTAACACTGTGGGCTGCTGGGCACCACTCTGTCACTGTCTGTGGCTTGAGGAGCCCGAGCACTAACGCACCGAGGTCTCAGTTTAAACATTCCCTTGAAATATTGCATTAGTGTTTGCACTCAGCGTGGCGTTTTGGAGCACTGCACCAAATGAAAGTTGAAGTCCCCATCCCTGGCTGCTGTATTTCAGCAAATCTCTATTTACATAATGAGAGTGACACAGATTTACACCAACTGAGAGTCTGGCAGGCCGCGTTTCTTACAGGCATTCATGAATTTAAATTTACAAAGTGCTTTATGGGTTTGATTTTCCTCTGCACCATTGCTCCCCGCTGCTCCACCCCGCAAGGAAAAGGCCTCGCACACCCAACCTGAAACAAAAAGAGGTGTTTATTTATAAAAAAACTGCATCAACATTTGTCAGGCAGGGTACACAAAGAGAGATAAACAAGCTCATTGCTGATCCATCGTATGCAGGACTGGAGCTGAAGGAGGCGGGGGGGGGGGGAAGTTTATGATATAAAATGAGTCTGGCCTAAAATATTTACTGTGCTGCTGCCCCAACAGATGGGCCTGCCCTCTGCACCTCCTCAGCGGAGTCAGGGACACCGGTGTCGGCCAGACTGAGTAAACAGCATGAACGTAACATCGTGAGCTCGTCCTGAAAAATGGATGGGCTGGCGTGCTGTGCAGTGTCCCTTCGGCACGGAGTGAGCTGCTGGGTTTTGATGTGTTTTTTGTTTTTTTTTTTGTTTTGTTTTGGTTTGGTTTTTTTCTGATAAATCACTGTTTGCAGCAGCGTCTGCTGCAGCGCTGGGAGCAGCGTTGTTATTCCGGGCCGGTTGCGGTGCGGAGCTGGGCTCCTCGCCCGCAGCGCTGCTCGGGGCTGTAATTGTGGTGCAGGCCCGGCCGGGGCCCCGCGTGGGCTGGGGCAGGGTGGAGCCTCTTCCTCCACCCTGGTGCTGGGGTCTAATTTAGCATTTGAAACTTTGGCGTGAATGTTTGGGTTCCTTTTTAAGAGGGAAATGGTGAGGGAAACGTTAAGTTGAAAACAGCATAGAGGGAATGGAAGAAGAAGGAGCAAAGAGATGCACCAAGATCTTGCTGGAAGACAGTGGTGCAAAAATAACACTTTTTTTTTTTTTTAAATATATATATATATATATATATTGATTTTCAGGAACTTGGTTACCTATTTCTCTCCTCCTCCCTTTCCAAACTTTATCCATCTCCTTTTGCCTTGTAGGGTGAGTGTGCCACTTTTTGGGGCAAGGTCTGGCTCTTTTGTGTCCCTGGAGCACGTCCGCACGTGTCTGTGACTCATGGCAGGGTTTAATTTTCACTTTTGTTTGGTGTCTGCATGGACTGGAGGGCTTCAGGCATGTTGAAGAGAGGGAGAACTAACATAGATGTTTGTTGCCTGCCCTTCCAAGAGCTTTGGTTCTCCGCAGATGGATTTATTATTGGTGTTTACTAAGTAGGAGACTGTCCAAGTCCTCGAGCTTGAGCTCTTGGCTAGGCAATCCTCTCTGCCATGCCATGAAATGAGCACCAGGGCTCTTCTTGGCCTCACTGGGGCGTGATCAAGTCACTCTTGCCTTCGGCTCCTTAAACTGGTGTGAAAATTGCAGTTAGGTATGCACGTTGAGTAATTGGGTGTCATCCTCATTTGCATGTAGGATTGCTGGATGGATGTGTAAATTTAGGTTAACTTGAACTTTTTACCAAGTATGCAGTTGGGAATACAAATAATCTATGAGCTGTCTTAGGAAAATTGGCCATATTTGATTATTTATAGCTTCATCGATAGATCTTTCACTGCATGCTCCTCTCTTTAGTACAAGTTAAAGATACTCAGCTGATGTTAATCAGCACAGCTCCATTGAGATCCTCAGAGTTTTGCTGATTTACAGCTGCTGACAGGATCACTCCATTGTAGATGGAAGTAGTCTCATAAGACAAAAAAGAAAAAGATAGAAGAGAGAAAAATGGAATGACCCAGATGACTGAACACATTCAGAAATGTATTTATCTTTCCACGTTTCTATCTTGCTGATGTGATTTATGAAGTTTCCTGTACGTTTTTAATAGGTTTTAACAGACCCAACTAGACATTGATTCCATTGACTTGGAACACTGTAGAGGCTTTTATTGCTCACTTGAAAATTGTGTATGGCAGACCCTGGAAATGTGGGGGCCAGGATGTAAGAAGAAGGAATTATTAAGAAAAATCACGTGCACTTACAGATGTGCTTCCACAAAATTTGCCGTAGATTGGGATGTCTAGATGCTCAATGCCTGTCTGTCAAGACAGGGAGCCCTCTGTATTGTGACATATATGCATTTACAGCTACAACTACTGATGTATGGACAGGACTAAAATGACACTGTTTGTTTTTATTTCTTCTTCTTCTAGGGGCCACCTGGCCGCCCAGGTCTTCCAGGAGCAGATGGTTTACCTGGCCCACCAGGGACAATGCTTATGTTGCCTGTAAGTAGAAGCATAAAAAAACCAAAAAAAAAATAAATGAGTCAAGCTTCCTGGCTTTGCTACTGCTTGTTCTTGCAAAAGTCTCCTGTCTCTTTTACACCAAGGACACGTTTTCCTTGGTATAAAAGATGGATCTGGATAGTTCTGCTTGTAAATTTACTTTTTGCAGAGCACTGTAACTTCTTAACTGGTCAAAAGCACGGGGCAGCTAGGTTAAAATTTCCAGAAGTGATGGATAAACTTGAGTGTTTTTGACTGGGCATGATGTTGGAGGGGGAAAGTAATGAAGGAGCAACTAAAGCCACCTCTAAGGGCCCAGTTTCCAGACAGAACCCTCCTGTGGTGAGGAACCTCTAACAGCTCTTCAAAGCAGGTGCCATGACCTGAATTAACCATTCTCTTTTGATGACCATTGCTTATATTGTGTTGTTTTTTTTCCCTTACATGAAGCTAGCAAGCACCAAGTCAGCTTTCTTCATCCCTGGATGCTAAAGGAATGGTTGTATTTTGTGTTTGCTTTGATGTGAGACAACCCTAAGGAAACTAGCTGCTGAAAACAAATGGTTGGGTACCAAAGGGAAAGAGTATCTGGTGAAAAACCGCAGCACTCTTGTATGGGCTCCAAATGGTAGGGTGATAGTTGTGTAGGCTCCTGGCAGGGTGCCTAGGGCAGCCTGGGCCAAGCGCTCAACATGGAACTCAGCTGGCCATTACAATACATCTTTTGGCCCCTACGGTAACCAACCATAGACCTATAAATTGTGTCTCTTTGAATCCGTTTGCCAAGTTTGTGTGGTTGTATACCTAGCACCAGCCAAGCAAAATGCAGAGGTGAAAGGGAGGTGAAGGAGCTACCCAAGTAGGTTCTGCAGCCTGGAGAGGCCTTCTTGCAAAACCCCAAAGACACACACAATTAAGGCAGGGGAAGGGCGTGTGTCCTGGAAAGTGGGCTGGTAGCTGTTGGGGGTGGAAGAGGCAGAAGAAAGCACTAAACTCCTTCTCTTTCAAGTTTGGGAAAACAAAACATTAATGCTTGTTTTTTGTTTTTTTTTTTTAAATCCTTTGTGTGTGTGCTGAAGGATCCTGGCTTGAACAATAGGCCAAATTCTGTTCTTTGAAGCCTGCTGCCACACTTGAGAAATGCAGCCTTTGTCCAGTGGCAAGCAGGCAGCTACAGCCAAATAACCTGGTACAACCCCATCTCCGGGGTTGTTGGCTTTTGGCCAACAAGCATCCACACGGGGAATATCAGCCCTGTGAGAACTTCACTGTTCATTTTGAACAGCAGTGAGTTGAGGTCCTTACGGTTCAAAGCCTACAACCCCTTTTACTGCACGTTGTGTTGGACTGGCAGAATTTGATGTGTGTGTATGGATGTTGGTGTACGGTTTGTACCTGTGAGCTGGGTGACCTGAGCATGATGGATAGTCTGGAAGGACAGTGATGGAGCTGGGTCAGTCGTGCTGAGGAGAGTTGTCTGGGAGTCAGGCTAGCGTGAGGGTGGAGAGATGACAACCCTGTGACCTGCTTTCTCCATCTTGTTCCCATCAGTTCCGCTTTAGTGGAGGAGGAGATGCTGGCTCGAAGGGACCTCTTGTCTCAGCCCAGGAGGCCCAAGCACAAGCCATCCTGCAGCAGGCCAGGGTAAGTGAAGGGTGGTGGGGATGTCTCTTGCAGGAGGTGCCTGTGGAAATGAAGGAAGACCAGAATAAACGTGTCAGAGGAGATGTCTCTGTACCTGCACCATCCATGGTGCTGGTGGTGGTCACAGCCTCTCATCTGAGATGGAATTGCTGTGTGACTTGAGGTGATGACATCTGGATCACTTGGCCTTTTACTAATGGCCAGACCCTAAAAGCATGGGTTTAAATTCCCTACAGACCTTTGACCAGGCCTTCTGCCAGTGCAAGTAGACGCAGACCTGTTAGCTTCAGGAGTGTTTGCTGTTTACGCTGACGGTTTTGAAAGTCTATATGAACAGTGGTGGTATGTGCTGTAGGGATTTTCTTTCTCTCTTTTGTAGTTTTTTTTTTTCCTCCTCCAGTAATCATAATAATTAAATGTATGTCACAGATGTAAGCTGTTCCCAGCTGAACGAATCTCAACAGGCAGACTACAATTTCCTTTAATGTATTTATTTGGAAATACATGACGAATGCAACCTTTTTTTTTCCTTGGATGACTTTATTGATTAATGATCAAATAATCCCTGCCAGTGTTTATTATGTAGGCTCAGTGGTGAAATGAGATCGACCGTGCACGTTCCCAGTACAACTGCTGTTCCCTGGCTAGATGAGTGCCGTAGTCTATAAGGCTTCTTACTCATCCATTCAAAATAAAACTGAATTTTTAGCCAATACAGCTTTGAAGCTTTCCTTCCACAAGTGCTCGTGTGAGGTTACCTTTGACCGTTGGCATGTTAAAAGCAGACATGCAGGAGGCACAATTAGAGCAGAAGGGAACACGTGCAGACCTCACAAACACCCTCCTGCTGTGTTTGCCCCAGTCTTGCCCAGGAGGGACCAAATTCAGGCTGTAAGCATGCCTTTGCAGTAAAGAGGGAAAAGTAAGCCGGTTTAGGGAGGCATTTCACACAGGGACACAGCTTTGGGAGTATTTCTTCTCTTTCTGCCAAGTGCAGTCATCCAGGAGCAGCACTTAGCTATGCTCCTCAAGGTCCAAAGGCCACATCTGTCTGCAGCTGGGACGTGTGGCTCGGTCATAGCCAGTCTGTTATTCAGGGCTGTCGGCGGTTGCTGTAGCACAGACTTTTGGGGTAGATTTGCTGAAATAGGCTAAAAAGCAATTGATTTCACCCTTGAATGAAATAAAGTCTATTGGGTTCTCCACCCAGCTGGGTGGCACGTGCCCCTTTTAGGGTTATAATGAGGGTTTTGGCTTTGCTGAGCTATTCTGGTTTCCATCCAGCTCCCCTTTTAGAAAGGAGTTGGATTTTATACATATTCAGGTAGAGTACAGGGCCCTGATGCTACCAGCCACTGCATTTTCCTGTCCATTAACCTTACTCTGGGAATAATATTGGTGGGTTATGTTTCTGGTGTTACCTTGTCTGTCTTAATTTCAAGGCTGCCTACAGTTTTTCCATCAGCGTTTTATTTTGCTGGGAAATTGGGGTTTTGACCAGATGAACATTTCATGAGAAGCATCTGCTTTCTCAGACTCTGCTTTTGTTCTTTTTTTTCTGCCTGTTGAAAATTGTGACTGTTATGAAAAAATAGAGAACCTCCTTCCCCTCATTCAAAGTCCCTTTTTTCCCCTGTTTTTTTTTCATTTTCAGATTTTTCGGAAAAATTTAAAAAACAAAGAAGTCCTGGGTGACTTTTGGGCTGTGGATGAAAAGTTGAATATTTCTGTACAGGAAAAAAAATCAATTTCTAGTTTAACTTCAAATATTGTCGGACAATTTCAGCTGAAAACCCTGATACCAAAGCAGAAAGGGAAAAAAAAAAAAAAAAAAGATATTTTTGTGGAGGAGTTACAAGATATGACAGGAATGGAAAAGGAGTCCTGCACTGTGAAGGATATCTTCTTTTCTTTTGGGGGGTTTGTTTTTCTTGTTATCGTTGTTGTTAATTGCATTATTAGGTTGATTTATTCCCTTAAAGTTTGGCTTTCATTAGAGGCTGAACATTGTCCCAGCCAGCAGTGTTTCAGAGCAGCTCCTTTTTAATGGGATGTTGTAAAAAGATGCCACATAATCTAGCATTTGTGCAATATTTATGCCATTCCAAGTGCAATCACGGGTAGATTTTAATTACTGGAGTACGCAGATAATTACAACTCTCTTAAAGTGTTGAATTGTCGGGAGGGAACAAATTGTCCGAGTGATGCTTTAAAGTGCGGACCAGCCCCGTTACCCACCATGGGAATTACTGACTTTGATGCATGGTTACGTGTCTCCGTAATTATTGAGCTAAAAGCCCCCTGTTGTAAATAGAATTGCCATTCCGCTTACAGGATATTAAATAGTAACTGAAAAAAAAAAAAAAAAGGAAAAAATTCCTCCAAAATTGAACTCCTAGGCTCATAAAGAGAAATTCCTCCTGAGGATGAGGCAATTCCTCATCCCTCCATCTGCCCCGGATCTGGGCTAGGATGTGTCTGTACGCGTCTACACTGGGGTTTTGTGCTTCACATGCATGGTACAGAGCAGGCGTACGGGGGCAGGATGGCTACAGGCAGATGAGGTGTAGGACCGTATGTCCTCTCAGCAGACCCACGCACCATCCAGGGGCTTTGCCCGTTTGTGGACGCAGGGAGGAGTTGGTGGGGCAGCAGATTGGATGTTCTTGGGTGAATTCGCTGAGAGCACAGGCATTGCCCCAAGCACCTGTGGTTCTCAAGGCGTGGAGAGAATGTGAGGCTGGTGGCGCAATGATGGCTTTGTCCCCTTGCATCAACAAAGGAGAGACACCAACTGAGCAACATTTTTCTTTCTGTTGCAGCTGGCACTGAGAGGACCAGCAGGTCCGATGGGTCTGACAGGGCGGCCGGGCCCCATGGTAAGTGAACGGGCAAGCGAGGGCGGAGCAGACCCAGCTGGTGCTGGCTCCATGGATGCTCTGGGTTACCTGTATGAATGGCTCTTTCTTAACATGGCATGAGTCTTCCTCTTGACTCTGTTATGGAAAAACGTAATAAATAATGTTTTCTGTCCAAAGGGACCCCCGGGGAGTGGAGGGCTAAAGGGAGAAGCTGGAGAAATGGGACCTCAGGTGAGTATGGAGAAACTGGGAGACTGGGGGATCTGGGGGAAACAGAGGCATGGAGCAGCCAGTTCTGCTTTAGAGGCTGTTGTGAAGGAGCGATTCAGTAACCCTGTGCCAGCTGAAAGTGGGAAGGTGTGGAAACATCTGTTTTGCATATAAATGTCCCTTCAAGTACCCAAATGCAGACTGGAAACAGAATTGTAAGCCAGCAGTGTAAAATTCTGCAGGTGGTAGTTCTTTCCTGCTAAGACATCCATGGAGGAGTCCTGTAAATACGAGACAGGTTGGAGTGTGGGGAGTTTGCTAATACTCAGGAAATTATTCTTCTGAGCCATAAATCCTGCATTAAGGGAAAATTCTCATTTTCTAATGGTGGGGGAAGTGATTTGTCTCCACTGCATGGGGTTACTTGTGGGGCAAAGCTTCCTGATGGATAAACGAGTGCAATTCCTGTCCAGAGACACTGAGTCCTGAGCTTCTCCTGTGTGTTTTGAACCACAGGCTCTGCTAGAGGTGTTCATGTCCCGTGTTGTAGCCCCGGTGACACTCACAGCCTCAGCAGCGCCTGATCTGTGATGCCAGCAGGTGCTGGGTCTGTCTGTTCTGCCTTTGGGTGATGGAATTTCTTCCTCTTTCTTTGATGCCTTGCAGGGTCCACGAGGCATCCAGGGTCCTCCCGGTCCAGCAGGAAAACCAGGCCGTAGGGTGAGTGTCCTGGGAGCTGGGCTGATGACTGCATTAACTACAATTTCTGTTAGAAATTGCTTCCGATGCCAGACAATTTCTGAGCACCGAGAGCATTGCACAAGATCAGGCTGGCAGCCAGGCCATGGCTTGTCCAGGACCTCTCCGTCCATCTGGGCAGACAAATGAGGATGAAAATTAAAAGCTGAGCAGTGTGTGGAGAACTGCAAGTCCACGCTTCCCACTCTTTTGTCGTCTTTTTTTTTTTTTTTTTTTTTTTTTTTTTT
>WHYT01017265.1:361697-418653 GCA_009806455.1 Tetrax tetrax | reverse complement strand
TACACTTGTAGAACAAATACTTTGGAATCCCAATTATGAAAAACAAACATGAATGAGTGGTTGGAAACATCCTAAAATACAACTACCGAAAAAATACCTATTAACTGGATGAGGAAATGTAGAAGGTGTGGTGAGGAATTTTAATGCCCTGTATTTTTATTTGAGACAAAATCCCTTTATTCAGCTGTGATCTGCTGGTATTATCAAGCAAGAGAGAAGCTGTTTTGCTGAAATTGAATGCAGAGAAAGTTTGCTCAGGGAATCGTGTATTAGAAGGTTTAAGTACTTTATTATGTAGATACTTAAAGCTGGAATAGATGGGGGGTTTTCATACAAAGACAGTAGACTGCAAATCATTTATCCAGTAAAGTGCTTTAATGAGCGTTGACTGCCCTCAAAGGAGTAGATGCCAGGGAAGAAGGGAAAACAGAATAACGAGCAGCGTTGGAAAGGAGAAGGCAATTTGCTGTGAGCAGAGTGAGAGCGATGCTCTAGGACCTGCTAAGAGGGAAGAGCTGCCGGTTACCCGGGGTGCACCTCGGACAGACCGGGCTGTCCTCTGAGCCGCTCGGTGCAGTCAATTTTCCTTTCCTTGCTAATAGATAAAGGATTTGTGGGAGGGAGGAGCTGGTGCTATTTTCACATACCATTAGAATGTGAAAATACAAGTGTCTTCACCTCTGTGCAGAGAAAATGGGAGTCATCTGCACCCCAGATGACATTGCTTTTTAGGTCAAAACATATAAGTCTTCTGACCTTGACTTCATTAAGACAGTTTCCAGAATTTATTTGTATAGATAGCCACTCCTTGAAGTGTCCAGGAGGGTTAAAGGGATGAATGGGATGGATTTTAGCAAAGCTTGGGGTTATGTTTGGTGGCCTGTTGACAGATGTGGGAATCCTAGCGTCCAGTTTGCTTACTAGTGGATTGTTGTTTTTAAGTCCATGGAATTAAAAAAAAATAAAATAAATAGATAAAGAACTGGACTAGAAGAACTTGTCCAGAAGATGCTTTAGATCATGGAGAACTCACCCAGAAAAGCTCTGAAATACGCATGGAAAAACGTTAAAAACTCTAGGTGCTGAGGGAAGAAGGAGGGGTTAAAATGACTTTGAGCTTTTTTCTTTTTTTAATCTGTAACTTTGAAATCATCACTGGTCTGATGGGAGGTGAAGGCTGAATGTCTGAGGGAGAAAATCGATCCCTCCTTGTCACAGAAAGGAAACAAATTGGAAAGCTATTCAACAACGACTGGAAATGTGTACTAAACTGGTTTTTCTTTTAGGGTGACCGAGGGTTTGATGGCTTGGCTGGTTTGCCTGGTGAGAAGGGAAACAGAGTAAGTGGTCTTCCACTTGTCTTCTGGTCACAGTCTGTAATGAAACCTTGGCAGGAGGAGGTGACTGGGAGGTGCTGGGAGGGGGGCAGCTATTGCTGGGGATGAGCCAGAGTGGCACAACTGGGAGAAGATGAGTGTGTCCCGTAAGAGCATGTGGGATGTCACAGCATCCCTCCCAGGATCAGCATTCACATCCCAGGAAGGTCTGGAATCCTTCTGGGATTGCTTGAAATTGGAAAGATGGGGGGAAAAATATTGCTTTAATAAAATGCAAACTTAAAAAATAAAGCAATAAGCAAAACCTGCTTTTAGACAGTGCAGTCATGGATGGAAATTGCTAAAAACATAATGAGATTCTTCTCCTTGCTTTGTAATTAAACAATGGGGGAAAAATGCGAGAAGCCAGTTATTTTGGCAGGCTGTTCGTGCCTCCCCTCCCTAGAGAGTGCAGCCATTGCTTTATAAAGCAGGGGAGTGTTTGAACAGCAGAGATTGCATCGTGATTACAAGTCACACAGGAAAGAGAAGACAGTGCCTGAGAGAGATGCTTAATCAGCCAGAAAAGGAATAGCATGCTTTGGGTAAAGTAATAACTGTGTGCAGAGCCCAAGTCCTCTCCTGAAGGAGAGAGGAGCCGCCTCCAACGGCTGCTCGGGTCCCAGACCCCTACCAAAATATCACCGGTAAATCTGGGGAGCTCAGGCCCCTGGGTGACGTTGGTCTGTCAGTCCTGGAGCCCATGCGGGGCCCTGAGCAGGGAGAGAGGGGCTGCTGCTTCCGAGAGTGGAGACGGGAATGTGAGGGTGGGAGTACCTTCAGCACACGGTGTAGACAGAAAAACCAAGCCTGTTGCTTGGTTCATCAACGCTACCCAATGTTTTCCATTGCCAGAGTGTCTCTTCCTGCTCTGAAGCTTTTTCTGCCTTTTCTTTATAGGGTGAGCCAGGCCCCCACGGACCCCCGGGGGCACCTGGAGAGGATGGGGAGAGGGTAAGTCTGTCTCTGGATTCGGCAGTCCTTTGAATTCATAACTCCTGTAAACAAGAAGCAGATGCGAGATCAAGCAGAGACGTGGCAAGAAGAGCCAGTGCATGAGCACCGGCCTGTCGTCCGCTGCCGGTCTTTCTGTCCTGGGGATGCTTGGAAGTGACCGTGCTGAGAAGGAAGCAGAGCAGGGAGATGGGAGTAAAAGTGAAAAGAAGAATTTGTTTTTAAAGATCTGGTCAGAACGCTCAGCTTTTGTTAAAAGAAAAAAAAATAATGCAAGAATGTATGTTTGTTTTCTAGGTGAGCAGTCACTTCTAATCTTCTAAGATCCAGCAAATTGCAGCAAGGCTCGGGGAATAAAAATTTCAGACAGATGTGGGAATCAAATTAAATTGTTCACTATCCTTCCACCCAGTTTAGTCAATAGTCGAAGGCTTTTAGCAAAGCTCAAACTAAGTGGTTACAGGTCTGGAATAACTTATTTAAGAGGGGAGATAGAAAATGCTGCATCCGTGGCTGTGAGGAGCATGTGTATGGATTTCCCAGGCTCTAATCCCCTTCCACGATGTTTTCTTTCCACCTTTGGCTATTGCTATTTATTTCCTCTGTAAAGCACAGATAATAACACCTTCCTCATCACGAGGCTATGAGGATTAATTAGTTGTGGCTGCAAAGTGCTTTGAAGTTGAAAAGCCCAAACCCATGTCTTGCGGGGGAGAAATGAGTGTCTGGAGAACTTTAATCCTAGACAGAAAATGAAATCATTCAAGGTGTGCAGGGAAAGAAGCTCGGAGGGCATAACTGGGAAGAAGAGCATGAATGTTATCAGCAGAAGAGGGGGTTTACAAGGCCTGGCTGCTGGGATTGATTTCCTTAGAGGGAGCCTCAGGTTTTGGGTGATTTAAAAGCCACCCAGGGGAAGCGGCGTCTAATACTTCTGGGGGATCAGCGGAAGATGGGAGTGGAGGGGTGAGCAGCTGCCCCATTGCTGCCTCTGGTTTATCTGAGGAGTCCATGGGCTAATTTGGCCAAATCGCGTTCCCAGGGCAGCACTCCCGTGCTGGCTTCCCATTCAGTTTGGTACTAAATCTTGCAGTTATTGACTCGTGTGCCCTGAGTTGTTTCTACAGTATCTTGTCTATTAGCAAAATCCATCTTTATAAACATCGACATAAATTATGAAGTATCCTTACAGCATTTCTAATCCTCAGTAAATTGTGCACACGCAGTATCAGTCTCCAGGCTTACAGCGTCTCCCCTATGCACGGCTACCCTTTTATTACTCCAGGGAAGCTGGTTTTCTGCGTGATTATTATTTAACAAGAGTGAAACACCTGCGATGTGACTGAAATATAACTAGTTTCTTTTGTCTCTTTTGCTGCTTCTCTGCACCTTCGCTGCTGAACAGGGAGATGATGGAGAAGTTGGACCCAGAGGTCTACCTGGAGAACCTGTGAGTATCTCCTCCTTTGGCTTGACGGACAGCAGCACTGCTTTGGTCAAGGTCTTGATATGATAACAGTGTTTTTAGGGGTCCTGTGGGGCAGCTCTTCTGGTGCTAAGCAAGACCCCTGGGGTCCTGCAGAGACTGAGGTGCTCTTGCTTGAAGATCCCTGTGAACAGTTCAGAGGGTATCTGCTGTAACATCTGTTTTGCTTTTTTTTTTTTTTTTTTTTTTTTTTTGTTTGTTTGGGGTTTTGTGTGTTTTTTTTTTTTTAATGAGCAAAATTCTCATTGATTTTGTTTGCAGGCTGGCTAGACTTGGGAAAAAAAAAAAACTAATTGTAAAAGTAAAGCTTAGCTTAGGTTGTGGTCTCATACCTTTCCTTATACTTATTTAGGATTCAGGTCCGTAAGCTAAGGTAGAAATTATGTATGGTAAACATGTGAAATACAGAGGTTTTGAGCATTCATAGCAAACTCCAGAGAGGAATGGTTTTGTCTGCTGTTGCGTGGGTGATGGCAGCAATTAGCTGTGCAGTTCGACTGTCCACACACTTAGTTTCGTGCAAGGTGGGTGACTCCTTTTAAATCTCAGGATGAAGACCTGGCAGGATTGAGCTCAAGGGAATTTTTTAGCCCTGATTTCAGTGGGGTCAGTATTCATAGAATAGAGTCACAGGATGGTTTGGGTGGGAAGGGACCATTAAAGCCCACCCAGTCCAACCCCCTGCCAGGAGCAGGGACATCTCCAACCAGATCAGGTTGCTCAGAGCCCCGTCCAACCTGGCCTGGAATGTTTCCAGGGATGGGGCATCCACCGCCTCTCTGGGCAACCTGAGCCAATGTGCCACCACCCTCAGTGTAAATAATTTTTTTCTTTTCACATTGCACAGAACTTCATAAATGTGCAGAATTTGTCCATGTTTGGGCCTACACACTTGAACCAGGGCTAGCAAAGGAGGGAATTCCTGGTATCAGTAAGGTTAAAAGAAGATACTAGTGTTGTTGGATAAAAATCTCCTGACCAATGCAAAGAAATGCTTTTAGGGAGTATCGCACTGAAAAGAAACAATGTCAACTTGATACTCTGAAAACAATATTTCCCCCAATACCAAGTATTTTTTACTTTATTGGCAACGGTAAACTCTGCTTCTGGCTGCCTGTAGATTTTTGTGTATAGTAGTACAGTTGTTGGCTGCTTATTTAATCCAAAATGCATTTCCTTTGTTATGAAAAGAACATTAACTATGTATCATTTATTGTCAGCTTTGCTTTCAAAATGTCTTATTTTGTTGTTCTAAGGCCCAGCATGGTGGCCTGAGAGCAATTGATGAGAATTGTTGGACACACTTCATCTGAGAAAGGGAAGGGTTGGCAATTACGAACTGACTGGAACTAAATGATAGACGAGATGTCTGATTAACTTCTGAGAAAGATTAATCAACCCAGCTATCTCCTTAGCACATGTCTAAGCAATAACTTATGGGTTATTAACTTCTTAAAAACATTTATGTGCTCAGGTAACACAGCAACAAAAAAGGAACATAAATGATGATAATGCATGCAGGGAAGTTTATTTTTATTTCAGCAACACAAGTGAAAATATTTGTGATGGCCCAAGTAAAGGTTTAAATTGCGTTGCAGGGAACTTTTGGTCGTAAATACATACACCCTAAATCTGTGTTTTTGTCTTTTTCTCTGCCCTGAGCCAAAAGAGGGTCTTTCCAAATTTATTGGTAACTGAAACTAGTGGTGGGACTTCAAAATGTCTTTCTCTTCATCCTGCTCCATTTCCTTCCAGTTCCCATCCCCAGTAGATACAAGCGGAGTTTCCGCTCTGCTGGGGCTCGGGGTGCCAGGTTTTAGCCTGTGAAGGGCTCCAGAGGTGGGGACAGACCATGTGGTCAATGCGTCCAGTTTTTGCTGCAAACTGCATTTTTTTCAGGATCAAATCCCTGCAGTCTCCAAGATTAGACACTTTCTTAATGTCTCCTGTTTTATCCTGCAGCATTTCATTTTAATTCCCCTATCCTCCCTGCATCATAAAAAGGACATATAATATTTGAGCAGACAGATAAAACTGCCCGTCAATCAAGAACAATTTTCCTTCGTGACAGTGAACAAGCACCATCCTTGTAAATGCCTAGAGTTTCCCTGCAGTCCCGAAGTAAGAAAGGGCCAGCCTTTCAAAGCTGAGCTTTCAAATCTGCAGCTGAGTGCACACAAGACCCCATCCCTTTCCTTTCCCTACAAACCCACCCGAAGGCTCAAGGCAGAGGAGGTGCCAGGGTGTGATTTGCAAAGCTTCCTATTGAATGAATAAATTTTCCTGCTTATTCAATGGGATGCTCCAATCCTACCAATTGCCCCAAAGATAATGTGAGGTTAAATCTGGTGAGAGAGATAGAAATATCCCCACAATACCAGGAGTCCTGACTGGTTAAGGTTTAAGAACCAAATGCCTTTGAAAATGTACATTTATGCTGCAGGCTGAAAACCTGAGTTGTATAGGTTGTCAATGATAAAAATTAAATCTGGAGAGATTTTGAAATGCTAACCCTAATGTTCCATTAGTGGTATCAGGTCATTCTTCATAATACTCCCTGGCTGGAATGACTTGGCTGCAAAGTGTTTTGTATCATCGTGTGCATTACAAGGTAATCCAGGAATATGATTAATAAAAAAGGTTGGTTTAAGTGGGCTGCTTTCCAATCTAAAGAATAAATGCCTATGCCTGTATTATTTATCTTGATAATTCAAGGATATGTGCACACAGGATTTTTCTTACTGTTTTTTTAAACCAAGAAAGCTGCTGTTACAGCAAATCCAGCAAGGTCGTTGCTGTGCCAGCCCTGACGCTTCCCTGGGCGATGCTCAGCCACGCACGAGCTCACCTCCATCCACACTCAGAGCAGCACGGGACGGGACTGGGAACGCTAACCCCGTTTGTTTCCCCCAACAGGGACCCCGAGGGCTGCTGGGACCGAAGGGGCCACCAGGACCCCCAGGGCCACCGGTGAGTTTGTGGGGCTGCTGTCCTCCTCAGCCAGTCAGCTGAGCTTTCTGGGCAGAATACCCCGTCTCTATTAGTCACTCAAGCTGCATAATTTTATACATCTGTGCAACAAAAGGAAAGGGTATTAAAAAAAAAGTTATGGCTCAAAGTCCGTAGTCTCCCCCATTTTCAGTGGTGTCACATCCATGTGCAGCAGCTCAATATTTGGCCCACCTGAGTAAATATTAATGCCTCGCTCAGGCTGAAAGGGAAGAATGAGAGTTATTAACACAGTGGCTTTGGTATTAACTTTTGCCTGAGGGCTGGTGAGACTTTAAAGCAGTTTGTTCATATTTTGGGCGAAAGCCGAGGAAAGGACGTGCCGTTTTTTATTCGGGAGACAGTCACCTTATCTGTCGTGCGCTGCTGGAAGTGCTGATGCAGGGGCTTACTCCGTAAATCACTGCAGCTCACTGAAGTCCCGGAACATATAAACCAAAACCTGCTAGAGCTAAAGGGGTCAGCGTTTAATGGTGAGCGTTGTGAAGGCCTTAACCCTTCCTGGGATGTGAAAACACCTTCCCTTTGAGCTCATACTCCTGCTGAAATTTAATGAGGGTTCAGGATGTGCTCCAAAACTGTCTCATGTTGCAGGAGCCTGCTGTTACACCCAGATAAGTTGCCCCATCAGAGCAAAATGCTGGCGGGGGAGCCCCCGGCGGGACATCTCCAGTTGATCAAGTACCATGTTACTCCCTTAATGAAGGTGCTCAGGGTGTGTTTGACCTCAGTTGCCTTCTGTGGTCCGATCCTCATTTTGGCAGGAGGCGGCACAGCCCGGTTGGCTTCACCCGCAGCCTTGTTGAACGATGCATTTGTGTCCCAAGCGAGGTCTTTTGTCCAGTTGTTCCTTTTCATTTGTTACTCCACTGCTGCCTGACCTGGCACTGATTCTGCCTCACAGGCAGGTTAAACCAGTGAGGAAAACACTGAAATGACTTTTTAAAGTTTAAACTGGATTTGTGGAATTGGCTGCTTTTCCAAACACCTTTAGAAAATTGTTCCCTTTCCATATGGTCCAAAGGGCCTCCTGATGTGTTGTTATTTTTATGGCAATTTCTCTACTTTTGTGGTGCAAAATAATGAGATATTTTCTTAGTGCTGGTTTTTAAATCCTTTCTCAGGGTGTGGCTGGTATGGATGGACAAACAGGTCCCAAGGGGAATGTGGTAAGTTTTTATTGCAAATTTCATAGACAGTTCAGATATTATATAGAGGGAAATGTAAAATGTACTCTGTTAATTAGATTTGCTAATTGCTTTTTAGCCTGGTATAGATTCCTGTCAGAGCCTGTGAAAACCACAGAGGGTGTCTTCCTACAGCAAATGGATATGCATTTATTATAATTTCTGATGGAATTACACTTTATTTCCCCATGAAAGATCCAACTTTTTCATCAAGATGTGTGTTGTTCTAATGAATATCAAAATCTAGTAATTTAACTGAGAGGAAAAAGAACCTCTGTGTGCCTGATACTCCGTACTGATCGGATGAAATGGACTCCCTGCAGAAGAGCCTGTGCAAAGCCAGGTAGCGTTAAAGCCCAGCTCAGCTCATTTGGGCTGCATGTCCATGCAGAGAAGCTAGCGTGCCCTGAAATGACTTCACCCCTCGCTATCCCGCTGTGGAGAGAAGCTGTTTCCCTTTCCCAGGAGCCCTCGGCCATGGGTTAGAGAGGATGTTGAGATGCTGTGCCAGGGGGCAGGAGCCACGGTGCCCAAGGAAGCACCGGCTCCACTCTTGCCTTTCTTGCCTTCAGCTCTGCCCTCGTTCTCCTCACAGGGTCCTCAAGGTGAGCCAGGTCCCCCAGGACAGCAGGGTAACCCGGGTGCTCAGGTAAGAGGAAAACTCCTTTTCCGGGAGTAGGAAAAGGAAATTATAATTTTGAACAAGCTTCGCTCCCCTCCCAGAGACAGAACCGTTAATAAGGAGATTTGCTGGGAATTGGCTTGATGATGCATCACTGGCCCAAAATCTTCCTGCAAATGCTCCCGGTTTCAGATTCCCCTGGTTCTCACCTGGCTTCAGCTGCCAGGGTGCACAGCCAAACCCAGGTCCAAGCAGCCTCTTCGGCTGAGCTGCATCTTGTAGCTCATGTCTGATTTTTAGCATCTCACGGTCCAGTTGCTCTGGAGCCAGATGAGTAATACAGATGTCCAAGCCTTGCTGTCAGCCTTCTCCACGGCTCTCAGTAAGTCTCGCTCCTCAGAGCATCTCTGTTTCTGTCCCTGGGATGAGCCTGGCTGCGCACGGCAGAGTGGTGCAGCTCTCCAGAGGAGGCATGCCGTGCAAAAATGAAATTTTACCATCGCTCGCAAGACATTTTGAGAATGAATGGAGCTGGGGAAATCCCCAGCTGTCGCAGGCACTAGAATGATGCTTAGCTAAGGCTCTGCCAAAATGCATTTGGAAGGAATAACTTGTTTCTTAATGACCCTAGTTTTTTTCTTTTCTCAGGGTCTTCCAGGTCCACAAGGCGCGATCGGTCCCCCAGGAGAGAAAGTAAGTTTAAATACTGCAGCTCTGACTTAAGACAACTGTTGCCATTAATATGCATTTGCTACTTCAGCTGCTCCTTTGCCCCATATGCAACATCTGTTTGCAGCCGTGCCTATGAAAGTCTAATGTCTCTCATTCCAGACAGAAGAGAGACAAGAAAGCACGGTTTACCTCTAATTCATTTTGCATTCATTTCCCCTCTTAAGAGAAATATTTTGAAGGCAGCCTATGGTAAAACATTAGGAGAGGATTGAAAATTGTCATTTTCTGTGGGCTAAATGCCTGGAAGTCTGAGCAGGATGGTAATGGGAAGAGCTAGTGGATTTGGCTCGCTAAGCCGAGATCCCCTCCCTCGGCCTCCCCCGCACTCCCTGTCCATGCCAGCTTACTCTCCTTCTCCATTGCTGCTGGTGTGGGGTAGGTCCTGGCCTGGGTTCCCCCCAGGCAGCCCTGGGACCATCAGGATTTAAACGAGGGCAATAGTTTTGCGTACAGAAGCATAATTCTTCAGGTGTTTTCTCAGCTCCCGTTGCGCAGGGACGCAACGTGTGTCCGGGCGTGCATCCTGGGGGAATCCCCCATTTGCCTTGGCAGTGTGCGGTGGACCCAAATTATCGATGATAATTCTGCAAACAAGCACATTAGCAGTTCTGCCGGATAAAGGGCACTCTGATTTTCAGTGCCACGCAGCAGCAGTGGCACTCCTCGGTGGTGTGAGATATTGGGAGGTTGTTTAATTAGAAAGGTAATCATTGAACAGTGTTAAAGCAGCAAGCACAGTCAGTGGAGGCAGCTCCGCTCTTCCTTCGCCAGTTAATTGCCTTGCCGTTTGTCACCAAAGAACGGGCATTTCTCGGCCCAGCGAGCCCTATGGTTTGATAGAGTAGGAAGAACAGAATGGGATATCCTCCAACTGGTGCTGGTACACACAAGCAGCATTGTGCCCTTCCAGCAGGACAGCAGCTTGATGCCTCATGCCCCAGTGTCTCCGGTTGAGCTCTTGTTGCTGTATCGTGTGTGTGAGGTGCTGGCACTAATGCTGCAGCATCCCAGGATGCTGGGAGACTCTGCCCAGAGAAATAAGCAGACTCCTACAAGTCACAGCAGCTTTTTCAGCAGTCACCTCTCTGAAGGTGACTTTCACAACTCTGAAAAGCAAGAAATGTGCCTGAAAGCCCTGTCCTCTGATGCTCTGACCGTTGCAGCTGTTGATTTTCCGTTTGTTTTTAGGGGCCGCTGGGCAAACCCGGTCTTCCTGGCATGCCTGGTGCGGATGGTCCTCCGGTAAGTTGTCCACTCCTGGGTGTCTGCCTGGTACCAGGGCTGCGGGTCCTCATCCTGCACCCATCCGCCCTGGGGTACACGGTGTGAGCCAGCAGCCTGCCCACGACTCGGTTGGGTTGAAGGGTTTGGGTTTGAGAAGCCCTGTCCCTGCTCCAGGCTTTGCTCAGGTACTTCTCACCATCTCTTTGGGCCTCTCTTTCCCCTCCTTGTGTTTCTCCTCTCTGTTCTGTGTAGGTTGGCAGCTCACCGAGATAGGGATGGTCTCCTGTGCTGCGTGTGTTCCACAGCACAAGCACGGGGTGGTCCTCATCTCGCTTGGGGCCTCTGGGCACTGCTGCAGAACGGTGATAAGAACAGGTTGAAATCGCGTGTCAATGTTGTATTCTTGCAGCTTCCTCCTAATCCTACTTTAAACATCATTTGCTCCTTGCTCTGGAAATTGGTCTTAAAAATCTCTGGCCTTTAAGCCTGATCTCATTTTTACACACCTCGGAGGCACCTGGTTTTAAGAATGACAAATGTGAAATAGTTACATTCCGCTAATGCAAATACAGTGCATGGCGAAAAAAAAAAAAAAAATTACATTTCCCACGCTGGGATTATCATTCCCACAGAGGGCATTTCGAACATTCGTACAATTGTTAGCTGAGTCAACAGAGCTCACCCATGTTCTCTGTATCAAAATTGGTCTTGGAAGATATCTGAAAATCCCTGAGGGCCTGAAGCATCTCGCTGCGAAAGCCAGCCAAGTTGCTCAACAATTTTTTATCTCAGTAGCAGTAATGGAGACGGGCGTTTTGAAAATGCTGGTGATTTAGTGCAGAGTGGACAAAGGGTTTAAAATCTTGCTGCGCTTCTATTTTTGCTTCCCCTGGGGTGCAGAGAGGTATGAGGAGCTGATGGCAAGCACAGTTGTATGACCTCTTTGTGCATTGGTGCTCTTGGTGCCATTTAAGCCCACAGGACAAATTCAGATTGCGTTTTCTTCTGCATTCTGTTGATGTAAAAATGACAGCTGTCATTTTGTTTCTTTATTATAACCAACTTGTTATATGAAATCCAGCTTGTTTGACATTCCTGTCCTGAAGACTGATGATGGAAAATACTCTTGTGATTTTCTTTGTAATATTGGTAGAAGGTCAATTTTTGTATTTGGAGGAGAGTTCATAACCAAAGAAACCATTGAGTGCAGAAGGTGTTAGTGGCTTTAGAGCAGCTGGATGTGCTCTCATCACCTCTATAAAAGAAAAGGTCCCTGGGTGTGCAGTGAGTGCCCTTGCGGGAGGTTATTGCTTTTGTTCAGACATTGCCAACCAAAGATCTTCCATCCTGGCTCCGTTTTGGTTCTAATAGTAGGGAAGTCAAGACTAAAAACTGCTCTTACGGATCTCCCCCCTTTCTCACTAATCCTCCAAGCTGTATCTGAAGCATTCCATACTTATTTTCTACTGACTGCAACCCCAGCAAAAGATTTCTAAAGGCTGTGAGTTGAGAATATGTTCGAAACTGTTGGATGTTGAGTTATTCAGCATCAAATCCCAAGAAGAATGCTGGCCAGCATCCAGCCAGCCGCTGTCTAGCGGGGATGCAGGTTAGCTGAGCATTCGTCATGAGATCTTGTAATGGACTCAAGGAATTAGGAAATTAATGAGGGGCTCTGACCAGTCTGGGCATCTTGTGACCTTCACAAGTTTGCTAACGCGTGGTGTTAATTTTATCTGTTTTCCTATCTGCAAAATTTATATACTGCTTGCTGCTGAGCTTGCTGAGGTGTTCTAATATGTGAAGAATATTGCAAAATGGTTTGTGCTTCTCTGCCGAAAGATGGTGAAGAGTAAAAGTATAAATAACCAGGTAGAATACTACCAAGGACCCAAATGCTGCTCTGTTCCTTTTAGGGAAAGCTTACTCTTTCAGGTTGGCTTCAGGGGGGCTATTAGTATCTGTAAGAGCTTCCTGGAGAGCAACTGTTCTCTTACAAATAAATCATAGCTGCCTGAGGGAGCTTGGTTGGATCTTGAAGCATTAGACATGCACTAAACAAATTTTCCTCGTCTCTTTTAATAGGGTCATCCTGGCAAGGAGGGTCCTCCTGGAGAAAAAGGGAGTCAGGTAGGTGGGAACAAGACCCTTGTCACTGCTAAGGGGAAGGTCATGGTAGCTGGATGGAGAGAGATCTCCATGGGGCTCCGGGGATGGCCGGGCAGCCAGGGGATGTGGGTCAATGGAGGTGGCAAGAAGTAAAATCTGTTGAAATTTGAAATCTGAGACCAGCTTTCATCTGTTTGGGAGTCTGTTCTGGTGCTTGGGCTGGTCTTTTGTCAGCTCCTTCCAGCTCTCCTAGCAAGCAGCGCTCCATAGCCCAGCGGATGTGAAAACTGAAGTTGTGAAGAGAAACCTTCTCTCAACCAGACACAAATAAATATCTTTCATGGCACAGGAAATGTAGAAAATAACTCTTTTTGTATTTCCTGGCCTTCCTTTTTATTCCCTCCCCACTCAAAGTCCCTCTTTAACAATATATTAGAGAATATTGCTGGAGGCTGGAGTCCTTGAATTATTCAGTTGTCTGTCTGTCCAGGAGATTTACCATCTGCGTTCTCACTGTGTCCCATTCAGTTGAAAAACATTACATTTATCAAAACCGCTTGATTAGAGCACAGTCTGGGTTGATGGACGTCCACTCAAGCCTTGTTCGGGTGCTGCACGAGCACAACCTGCAGTCACAGCCGTTTGTCCAGCTGACATCACACAAAGCCAAAAATTCAAACATTGGCTTCTACAGAATACGTGAAGCCAATAAGTGGTTGTGCCAGTGCTCCCCACGCTGGGAGAGGTTTAGCAAACATCAAGGAGGGGGTCTCGGAGAAAGTGTTTCATCTGCAAGTGTAAGACAGCGTGGCAGCGAGGGTGGGAAGGAGAGTTTTTACAGGGCACGTATCTGGCACCATGTCCAGCACAGCTCGTGGTGTCCCTGGGGATTTGCAGCTTTCAGGGCCAGAAAGGAGTTTTGTGAGCATCTCCTCTCCCACATAGCTGAGGCCGAAGGACATTACCCTGAGGCTTGTGCCTCGAGCAATACCTTCTCTCTGTGATCATCATCATCATCACAAGCTCTGCTGCATTACTGCAAAACCAGGATGGTTTGGGAGGGAGGAGATAGCAGAACATGCTCTTCCTCTTTCAGAGAAGTTATTTTCTTTAATCCAAAAGAAAAATAATCAATCTTATATGTAAATCCCCTTTCTAACAAGTTGTTGCTGTCTGGACTCTTCTCATCCTCCTTTCTTATTGTATGGATCTTGGCTGTTGGCTCAGCCCAGTGCACCTGCTCGAGGTGATGTTCCTTTAGCTCTCTGTGCTATTTTCAGCTGGCCACTGCCATTTCCACCCGGTCTGAAGCATTCAGATAGCTGGGATTTTTGTTTTCCACACACTCCTTATTGCTGTACCTTCATGTTGATTTTTGATGTGTTTTTCTTGTTTGAATTTTGTTCATCCCAGGGTCCGCCGGGTCCGCAGGGCCCCATCGGTTATCCAGGACCCCGCGGAGTCAAGGTAAGGAGGACACAGAAACGGTGTCCATGGCGTTGCTTGTTCAACTTGGGGTCACTGGCTTGTGCTGGAGGTGGGCTCTGCCAGTGGGCACAGATGCCCAACCAGGGCACTGAGGGCTACCTCAGTGACCAAATGTATTTTCTCCTCAAGCCTTGGTCCAATGTCTTCATGCAGGCCATGAGGATTGCAGGTCCCCTGCTCTCCAATAACCCCTCCAAGCGTCATTCAGCGCTTTGGAGAAATTTCTCTTTTAATTCTTTGTGAGCATGGCTCAGTCCCATTCCAGTCATTTCCAGTTTACAACGAAAGGAAATCTCAGCCAGAATGTGAGGACTTTAGCAAGGCTTGTTAATAAACCAAAATAGCCTATTACTAAAACAAAGCAAGCTTTTCATGCTGCTGATCCAAAACCTTGTTAGACAAAGCCTGTGCGTCTCAGCGATGTGCTTTTCACTAGACTGAATTCCAGCTCTTTCCTCGCTCCTACTGCCTGCAGCGCTTGCATGCTGATAAGGAGGTGGTGGGGTTTTTTTCCCCATTCAGCTCTGGCTGTTATGCCCATCAAGACATATTAGTTCAGGTGCAGGTGTATCCTGCATCCCAAAGGTCCAATGAATCTGCAGGGATCTGTGTTAGCAGATGCAAACATGGCTTGGGGACTGATTTTAGGTGAAGTTAAGCCCTCTTAAACCCCCTTGTATATTTTTTTTCAATAGCAGAAACCCATTTTCTGTTCTGCCTTCAAAATTGAGGCAGAACGTATTTAGCCAAAGCAAGCTTTCATCTTGTTTCTTGCAAGGTTGCAGACTGAGATGTAGTTGTCCATTAGGGATGTGTTTGCTGTTGTATTTACCAGTAAAGTGGAACTGTTCCACATTAGAGCGATCTACAGAAAGTATGTCATGCACCAAACCCGTAGTGCGTACGAACAGGGTTTTACTTCCTACAAGCAACGTTCTATTAACTGCACGAGCCTCCAGTTTGGAAAAAAACTGCGTCCCACTGGGTTTGCAGCTATAAATAACTTTCAGATCTTGCCTTGCTTACCAGAACCCTGGCAGCAAGGCATTTGTGGAAATGGGGTTTTTTTAGAAAAGAGATACAGAATAACTTTTCATGGTGAGTTTTGTCCCTGGAAACATAATCATGGGCAGGGGACAGGCGGAGACCACCAACCCCACCTGCCAAATCAAGTCAGCAGAGGTTTGTGACTGTCAGGTACTCACTGATAACCCAAAAGGCAGATGTTAGTGGCTGATATTTGGTTATCAATACGTTTAGGAATATCACAGTTTGCAGAGGTACCGTTCTCAATATTGCAGGAAAGAAAAATCCCCATAATTAATGATTCTTCAATCTTAAGCTTGCCTATACCCTTGTAACATCTTGTTTTATGTCCTGCAAGGGAGCAGATGGTGTTCGTGGATTGAAAGGCACTAAAGGTGAAAAGGTGAGTTAATGCTGTACGTTGGAATGGTTTTCTACAGCCTCTGAGCATTTTTGCAGACCCACCCCACAGGATGCCGCCCATGACATTTTTCTCCTGCACAGGGGAGTTCTCTTGGATGAGCAGGGAGGCTGAGCACCCAAGGGACTGGGAACCTCTTTGGTTTTGGAGCGGGCATAGGATGATCTCCTCCTGTCAAAATTTGCAACTTGAGTGATTCAGTGGAGCTGACGGGTTTGTGGTGTGTTACAGCTGGATGACAGCGTACGGGATACGCTGCCCAGCCTGATCATCAGAGTTGCTTGTGAAACCCATGCCAATAAGAAAGTCAACATTCTGTCTTCGCGTGTCTCAAAAGATGCGGTTAGTTTCTCCCGGAGGAAGAGCAGGAGATGGAGAAAAATCTTGCCCGCTCCCACAGAGATCCATATTCTTTTGTTCCTGCCCCCAGCTGGCAGTTTTAGCTAGGGAATCCTGGCAGAGACCTTCCAGACTTTAAAAGTCTTTCTGAGAACTGTGTCTTCATTGCCTATGAGAGATTTGCTGTAGGATGAAATACATTATTGATTTGAGCTCTGCAATTAAACCTTCGTGGCTGAAAGAAATATTGCCACTGTCCTAGAGGTTGCCTCGAAGCATAGTGTAAAACATCCCCCATGAAAATAAAACCAGTTGTACTTCAGAAATAAATGGTTTCCAGTACTGGCAAGGTGTTGTTAATCATGTTGAGCCAGATTTGTGATCTTGACTTGCAGCTAGGATGGGATGTAGGGAGTACTTGCTGTGATTCCTCAGAGACCTCGGCGGTCACAGCCTGGCTGGGGTTCCATGCCCGTTTGTGAACACCAAAGACTTGCAGAAGCCAGTGTGATGGGCAATCAGGGACCTGATCTTGTCCTCCTAGGTTGAGGCCATACAGTGAGGCTAGAGAAGCCTTTCTTCTGTTTTGGTTTTTTTTTTCCATCTATACACCTTGTCTGGTTTTGCTCCTCTCTGTTTTATTTAGGGTGAAGATGGCTTCCCTGGCTTCAAAGGTGACATGGGCATCAAAGGAGACCGGGTAAGAGCCTATGGCTGATGTGATCTCACAGTGCTTTGTTGTTCAAGCCTTGTGCATTATCATGCAAACATGGCTCAGGGAGAGAGACTCTTGGTGTCCTGGCACGTTCAATCTTGAGGCAGGAACTCAGGAATTTCATGTTCACATCAAGCACAACAGTTGTAAACCTCTACATTTGCTAGTTGCACCTTAAAGGTAAAATAAAACTGAGTAATAATAGAGGGTCCTGTCTTGCTGCTTTGACTGCTAGGAATACCATGTGGTCCAGCTGCATTATATATTTGTTTCCAGTATCTCTTTTCCCCCCATGATGTTACATCTGGGGTCTGGTAGACATCATTATTTGCTGAGGCTGATGTGCTTCCGTAACATCAGCATGAGGTGTAAAGTCACCAGGAACACACTTTAATAGAAACCAAAGCAGCGCTGTGAAAGCTGCCGGGCTGGAGTGTTACGTTACACTCGTGACTTCAGCAGCAAGGAGCTTGCCTAGTCACAAAAACTTTTATAATCAGTGGAACACAACAGCCTGTGTCTTTGCAGAGCATCTGCCCATCCTTCACACCCAGCCCTGGGGGACAGGGGGCTGTCCCTGTCCCCTCTCTGAGTGATGCTTTGCCTGGGGCTTGGTTTTCCCCACCTTGCCCTCCCAGGGATGGAGAACACTCTGCAGTCATTCATGCCCGTGTTTAAAGGAAAATGAATGCCTTGCATGAAGGCTTATGGAAGTAAAATAAAATCCTCCATTTCTCCTGGCATTTAACTATGTAACCGAACGGTTAAAACAACTGAAGGCTTTCCCAGCCCCCACTTCTTGCCAAGGAAGCAGGACCAAAGGTGGCATCTCGGGGAGGTGGCTCCTGTCCTCACCAAATGCAGAAATCCTTCAGACAAAGCTCACCACTCCCATTCCCACCAGCAAACTCTGTGCTTTATGATGAGCAATGAAAGGACACGGGGTACTCGAGAGCCTTGCAGATAAATCCGTATCCATCCAGCTTCTGGTGAGTGAGAAGGCAGCTGCCTGTGTTTGCAGCATCGAAGCATCTCCTGTTACCCTGCGTGACGGAATGACAACCGTTGTTTTGTGCTGAAGCCTGCAGTGTCACAACAATTCGCGTTAATAGCTCGATCCCCTGGGCTCTCAGATTCCGTAATGATTTTCTGCACAAAAGCTCCAGCCCACTCTTTCTTCTCCAGTTGCTCAGTTCAGCCCTCAATGAAACACTTCCCAGGGCGTACTTGCACTTCAGACTGCGATTTGGGAACTGGGAGGTGGGGAGAAGGGTGCGCTGCAATCAGAGGTAATGAAGGCTGTTTCGGTGGAGAGGTGCTGCGTGTAGATGGGATAATTGGTCCACAGAAAAAGACGGCTGTTGTGGGAGATAATGGCCAGGCTATGTGAATGAAAGGTTGGTCCTCTAATAACACTCTGCGATTTACTCAGTGACAATCTTGTCTGAACCTCTTGGTGAAGAACAGCTTTCTTCAAGGGTTAGCAGCTCTACGGAGTATCTGATTGCAGCTGTGATGGTATTGCTGTCAGCAAACACAGGGTCTGGGACCTAGCTGCCTCATCAGCGCTTGTCTTGTCATTAACAGGGGGAAATTGGACCTCCTGGCCCCCGAGGTGAGGATGGTCCTGAAGGTCCCAAAGGTCGCTCAGGCCCCAACGGAGATCCCGGTCCTCTTGGTCCTGCTGGAGAGAAGGTGAGTCTCAGGGATGGAATCGCTCAGGGATGTTTAACACCAAAACCTGCTTTTCTTTGGGTCTCAGATGGGTGGCTGGAGCAGTGGCCAGCATGGAGGGATGGTTTTAGGGCAGAGGGATGAAGATGAGCAGTGGATGCTTTGTGTGAAGGCTGGCCTGAGTTATTCAATGCAAAGGTTAGAGGAGACCCAGATGGTTTTACTGCAGCGACGTGACTTGAGCATGTTGAGATGTTGGTCTCTTTGGGGTTATTGGCTTGGGTGCAAAGTCTTGAAAAAAAGACCAGAGGAAAAAAATGGAGAAATTGAAAGTAGCATGGACTCCAGTCAAATTTCTAGGTGCATCCTGTTGAAAAAAAGGATAGCAAAAAATAATCATTCCCCACTAGGTCCCCAACACATTTACAGTGCCCACTCTGCATCAGATCCCACTGGGCCTGCCTCAGGGAGGGCAGAGGATGACCGCAGTGCCCCAACAGCTTTATTCCACCCATGTCACGTCTGCTTTGCTCTCCATTCCTCTGCGCTTGGCATCTCCCCTTTCTGCTGGTACAAATCTGAAGCTGCTTGCAAGGTCTCTCTTGCCCATGTTAACACACTTTTATTTGTGTTTCAGGGAAAACTCGGCGTGCCAGGACTGCCCGGCTACCCGGGCAGGCAGGGCCCAAAGGTAAATCAGCCGATTCAGTCCTGGAGAGGTACGGGGTGCGCGGGGGAGCCCAGCAGAACCTGGCTGAGCTCTGATGGTGACACCGTGCCAAGGGCTCAGCCCCCCCGCTCATGGGATGAGGTGGGACGGCAGCATTTCCCTCCTTCCCACCCCTAGCTGGTGGAAATCAGTGACTGGTTCTGAATTGCTTCAGTCTCCTGCAAAGCGAAGGGAAGAGGTGCGGTGGGACGGGGGCTGCGGCACACGAGGGTGTGCAGGACTGCTTTGGTGATGAGTATGAACAGGCTCCACGTGAGCTTTCATCCTGGTAACAGGCATAATAGTCCTTCTCCTTGTATTGTGTCTTCAAAGCTCTGCGCTAGTGTTAGCTAATTAATTAAGGAGAATAGCTAATGATTCAGGGTCTCCCTGAAATTAAAATAAAACCGCCATTTGTGGATTTGCAAACATCCTTTGTATCTTTGTATCTACACACCCACCTTCATTTGGTCCATTTTCAAATGTTCTTTTTAAATTAAAACTGTGAATTCCACTACATAGACTGAGGCTGCAGCCCAGTTTTTACATGCCCTGGAGGCTTTGGGAACTGACGTTTTTGTTAACTTTTTTTTTTTTAAGAATCATATTTTATTATTCATGTTCATTGCTTGAAAAAAAATTCAGGCTTGTTTAACACTGGAGGCATAATTATCTGCAAGAGATTGTTTCCTGGTTGTGCTGTTGATGGTTTATTTTTTAATTTGCATTTTATATCTGGGGTACTTTTTTTTTTTTTTTCATTTCTCTAATTCATATTTTAAAAGCAGCAGCTATTCTCCAGGCACTTACATCAGAAAGGAACAAGCCAGGAGTTAAATTTTCATGTGCAACATATAGTGACTTAGGAGCTAAAAACCAAACGCCTGTTCCCCAGACGCCCCGTGCAACTGTGGGCTTGGGCCTTTGCAGGGACTCCTAATGAGGCATGGACCTTATTTTTTGTTGTTATTTTTGGATGAAACTTAGTTTCTGAGGTCGTTTTGGGTCTGTCTTTGGTTTTGTTTTTATTAAAGGAAGGTTGGGGAAAAAAAAAAAGCTGGGAGCTGCAACCATCAGTGGGCGCTCACTGGGGGTTATTCCAGGCCAGTGCCTGGCGTGGATGGACAGAGCTGCCCCTCTCGGTGTCCTGAACCACTCTTTCTCTTTACTTTTCCCCCCAAGGGCTCAATCGGCTTCCCAGGATTTCCAGGAGCCAACGGAGAGAAGGGCACACGGGTAAGAGCCACTTTGTTTAGCTGCTTTGCTGGTTTTTATTTTTTTTTCCCTCCAAACAAAGGTCCTGGGGCAGGATGTGGGGAATGCTCCGTTGCAGGCAGCTGCTGGGCGGATGCTCTGGTTGCTTTTGTACAAAGAGGTTGCTCCAAGACGGGTCATCCCCTCCCCTCACATCCCAGGACAAGGTCCCGGGCACAGGGATCGCGGGACCAGCCCGAGCCTGGAGCAGGCACGGGGCTCCTGACGCCGTTTGTTGGGAGAGGAGGATGCCAGTAATAGCACAGCCAGCACTGCAGACACCAGCTTTCCAATTAAACACTGGAAATTTTTCCGTCAAGATATTTTAAGAGATTTCTCTGAACCTGAATCCTTCCCGCGCTGTCAGACTTTCCTCAGGGCAGGAAGAGCTTTTTAATTAACAGTAATTATTAGAGATGGATGAATCTGTTCAGAAGCAGCAAGAACCATCTTTAGCCCAACTTGAGATTCAAAATGTGAGGATGCAAACGCTCTTACAAGTTCCTCTTTTTAATAAGCAGAGCTATTCTAAATTCATAAACACCCTTAAAATGTGGGAGCTCCATCCTCCAGACTTGTCTCTGCCTCTCACCCCACCTCCACAGACTTTGCTCCCAAGTAGGGATTGTCTAAGTACCCTGGTGATTTTTTATTTTGTGGAAGACAAGCTTGAATTAAGAGATTCAGAGTGTAAACATAAAGTCGTTTTGTGCACCAACTCTGGTCACAGGGACAAAGAGGAGTGAGGAGATCAAGTGGAATTAGTTTCCTTTTTACTCTCATTTAAATACAAATGACTTCTAACAGACTCGTTTGATAGGAGCCCAGAAAAATATAAATCACTTTGCACTGCATTAATATCATGCCACTGAAATTTGGTTTATATCCACTCCCCCCTTTTTTTTTTTCTACTGAGTAATTTTCATTTCATTCTGAACTACAAATCCGCCATCCTCTCGCCTTCCTCCACTCCGGGCAGGAGGAGGGAGGCTGTGAATAATGCCTTGAATTCACTGCAACCCTACAATTACCACCCGCCTTATCAAATACACAGCAATAAAATCCTTGGGCTGGATTTTTGGGTGGTGTAAAACAGGGCATCGGCACTGCAGTGGGGTGAAGACGTGCTGCTTTGCATCCCTGAGCATCCGCATCCCTCTTGCTCCATCTGCTAATTTAATTCTGGTGGGATGGAGAGCCAGACAACTAGGATGGGAAACTTTTCAATGAGAAGGTACCAGGAGCTGGTCGTTTGAGACTGGAAAAGAGCCCCAAAGGTCAGTTAGGCTGGTTGAACGTTTACAATGTCCGGCCTGAAAGGGATTGAGGAGAGAGCAGGAGTGCTGGGAAGGGGGCCAGCATCAGGACCAAGCAGCGATGAGACAAGAAAAGACAAAAAAACCCCAGCAGTTTGCTCACTTTTGTTCCAAATGAGCTTTGTGCTCTTAGGGAGGAGGTAGTGAGGACACTTGGTTCCACCCCCCGGCATGCCACCCCTTTCTTCAGTTTAGGAACTGAAAAGAGTTGTTTGTATTTTAAGTTCAGAAGCTGGTGTTGTCCTGGCTTAGGAGTCAAGAGGTGCCGGGTGGCCACTGTCCCACTCCTGGGCCAGGTTGGGCTCTGGAGCGCACTGCGGTGGGGCTGGCACCCCTGTGCTGGCGGCCACAGAACCGCTGGTGTAAAGGAAGCAGACTGGAATTTGGGGAGAAATTAGAGGTTTTTTGTGTATGGGGAGCAGAGACAGAGTCTGGCACCCTGACCCCTGATGGGGAGCATGGTCTGGCACACCTCTGTCAAATAGAAATAAGTTGATTTATTTTATGGGTTTTTTTTTTTATCTCTCCAATGTGTGATTGGACCATTTATGCCATTCCATGCCCAGTCCAGCAGCGTGCGCTGGTTTTGTTGGTGTGTTTGCGTGTGAGAGAGTTGGGTAGAGAGAGAGAAACTTCTGTGGACAAATCGCTCTTTTAGTAAAAGGAGCTCAGCTTGAAAATCTTTTAAGAACAGCAGAAATACTGATTTTCAGTAACTGATTTTGTATCCTCTTTTTATTTTTGCTTCTAAACATCCAATTTAAATTGGTGAAAAGCAATTATATACAGCATGATAGACTGAGCTGGGATCACGCCACACAAACCAAATGGAGACCATCAACTTAATTTAAGCCTTGTTGAGTTAGACTTGATCAAGTCTCCTCTGTTTCTCTTGAGACCAGTAAATTTGCTATTTTATGAGCACGTCCACGTATAGTCAAGAAAGAGAGTTTCTAAGATTTGCTTCTCCAGTGCATTGTGGGGTAACCCAATTTGCAGCTGAAACAACCAAAAATCATTTGTTTGTCTTTTCTTTTTACAAGGTGTTACTATTATGCTATTCAGCAAGGTTGTTTATGTGTCCAAAATAGTGTGAATCATGCGGTTCTCTTACGAATCGTCATCATCTAGGATTTCAAATATGCTTTCCAGCTCATTATTTCAGCAGCACGAGTACTCTTCTCAAGTCCTTAAATAATTCAAAAAAGGTGAAAACCCAAGGCACGTGAGCAGCACCAGCAGATCCAGCACGCGCAGCTGAATTTTGGTGCTGCTGGAGCTTGCAGCACTAAAGCTCCCCAAAACTGAAACCACAGCTTCTGCCCCTTTAGCTGCACAAAACGGCTGGCAAAGTTAAAAATGGGGGGCGGGGGGGAGGATATTTCGGGGCTTTTGGAGAAGTGTGACCTGTTAAATAGCAGGGTGGTTTGGGCGAGCTGGTTGCGATGCCCGTTCTCACCCAGCTGCCTGCGGCCGGAGGCGAGCTGGGGTGAGCTTGCTTGGGTATTTTCAAAACCTGATTGTAAAATCAATAGTTAGACGTGAATAAGTGGCCTTATTTTCAGAGTTAATAGGCCTCTGCCATTAGCACAGGGTAATAGATCTCCCTGCTTGCTTGGCCTGACAGAGCCCAGAGGGTGCCTGGAGGTACCAAAATCCAGACCATTTATCTGAATCCCTGGAAAATAATCTGAATTTAGATGCCTTTCCCTCAGCACGCCTGTTTAAAAAATATAGGTCTGTGTACATTTGCAGTGCTATATAAATTCTCCGCAGCAGTACACAGTGCTGTATGCATGATTAATGATAGCAATAAGCAGGGGAAAAATTTGCTTAAAAATAGAATGGAAGGAGAGGAGCGTGCGGGGGTACCTGCAGGGACCGGCGTGTGCTCCTCTCCACCTGCTCTGAATTTAGCCTCCCTAGCTAAAGGAAAAGCAGCTGGAGTACTTTAAAATTATTTTTTGTAATTAATTAAGAAAAGTTATGCCAGCAGGGTTTATTAAATGGAGCCACAGAATGAGAAGGATTCAGCAGGGCTAATTTTAGTAGCTTGAAGAAAGTAAAGTTGATTGTAAAGTTTTTCCAGCTCCTGTTTTATGTTTGCCTGGGTAATGAGTGCCAAATATGAGAAGGCAGGATTGTGAAATGATGGATTTGGGGCAGAAAATGGCAAGTGATATTTTAAGCATTCTGTGTTTCTTACATAGAAAGCCTGTCTTTATTCTCCCTCCTTTAACAGGTGATTGGTAACAACACTGGACTGCAGGTCCAAAGGAAGGAAGTTAAACCTATCGGTATTTTTCTGATAATTTGACACTAACCAAAATAGTGTTTTCAGGGAGAAAGCTCTAGGCCATTAGTTTTCTTTTAGGCGCAGGGTAATGGAGCTTAACGTAATGCCAGGTTTAGGACCCAGCCGCCTCTGTCTTTCTTCTGTCAGGATTAATCACAGTTTCCCATTAGAGGAAGCTGAGTGCATCTGTCAGATCTCATAAGCCTGCTGCTTTGTCGCTGCTGCAAAACAATGTCTTAAATTACTTGTTTAGCACAAAGTTCACAGAGATGAGGAAAGATTTGTAAATATGTGGGGCAGCTTAATTGGCTTGTGCGGTGTAAAATAACTGCTCAGAGCAGGAACCGTGCTCTGCTGCTGTCGTCCTTTAAATATTTAACAGCGCAGGTCTTGCGACACGTGTGTGCATCGGTGTGAGCCAGCCTGCCCTGCTCCCGGCCGGGGCGAGGACCAGCCTGGAGCTGGGTGAAGGGATGAGTGGAGAGCAGTGGGAGAAGGGACTGTAGACTTTGGGGTGGCAGCGTTGGAGAGCTTTCTGCTGACTCTGCTGTGGTGGAAGGGTTTTTTGGACACTGTGTGGTCCAAGTGGTTGGCTTCATCTTTGAAAGGCTTTGTGGTGTTTTAGAGGATTCAGGATGTGTTTTCTTAAGAGACTCCTTCCCTCAGATGGTAGATGTTGTCTAGGCATCAGGTTTGCCATCCAGACCTGCCCAAGCATTATAAATGAAAATAAATACAAGAATTGGGAGGTGGAAGTAAACCTGCTGTTGTCATTTTCATTGCACATGAGAACTGGAGAGGTTTTTGAGGGAATTTGTGTGCCATAGGCTTCTTTGAGGGTTCATTTGCTGTGAACTCAGCCTGCGATGCCACTAACTTCTCTTTGTTTCTTTTCCATTGCAGGGGACACCTGGCAAACCAGGTCCAAGGGGGCAGCGCGGTCCAACGGTAATGATCCATTTCTCCATTCTCGTGCATTTTGAAAGCTTGCTAAGACCTGGAGAAAGCGTGATCTGTGTCCTCGCTGGGTGGGATCTGGCCTTCAGCAGTTAACGCTAAGCAGAGGGGACACAGTGACCTGGGGCAGGGGCTCACTGCTGAACATGGTTTAAGGTCGTAACAAGATCAGCCCTCCAGAAGAGGCAGTGACGGAGGTTCCTGCCATCCCCTGGCTGCTGATGGGACGGCTCGTTGAGCCGGTGCTGCTCAGGCGCTTTGCCTGATCACGATGAAGTGCTGTGAGTAGCAAGAAGGGCTAAAATGTCATTTTTTTTGTGTCTTTTTAAGGGTCCACGTGGGGAAAGAGGCCCTAGGGGAAGCACTGGGAAACCTGGCCCGAAGGTAAGGTTTTGGAGATCCTATTGGAATTGTCCTAAAAAGCCTTGGTATAAGAGACCATCTGGTTGATTGTCCTCCATTTCCCTTCTCTCTTGATCTTCATTGCCCAGCCAAATGGCTCATAACTCACCCGTAAAGTATGTGTACGGATCCTAAACACACGTTGGCCTGCGTTTCAGCAGGACATCGAGCACATGCACAAATGAGGAGCCATTGCAGCCAGAAGGGGAGGGAGGACCCCCACATCAGGGACCAGCACAACCTGCTGATGCTCGCCCTAAGCTCTATTTTTTTTTTTTTTTTTTTCGGTGTTCAAGTGCTATTTGAACCACCTTAGAGGCCTTAGGCTGTGCCGTGGATGAAGGGGCACATGTTGCTGCTGGTCTCTAGAGCCTGGCACCTTGCTGAGGCACTTTGCATGTGCACTGTGTGCCCACAGTTGGTCCCTGGACCAAACAGTTATTTTTCTGCCAGCCAATCTGGAGGCATGCTACACTCCAGAACCTGCTGCAGAGACCGATTAAGTGCCCATCAATCGCCAGGTATGATGGAAACAAAGCTTTTGTAGTGAGACGTTGTCACTGCTGCGCCGCCGGCTTTAAAAATAAATGTCTCGGCTTTGTGTCGGCATGAATTTTTGATAAATACCTCATCTTTGCGGCGGCATTTATCTCTCAGAGGGAGGTCCTTATCTGGTGGAAATATCCTGAGCTCGCTGATGTTATCTTTCCTGTATTTTTATTAAGCAGTGTGAGGGGAACAAGCAGCTGCTCGTTTGTCACTGGATGCTGCTCCTCATACAAAATTATTGATAGAGAGGAGCTGGGGGAGTTGGTGGGGTGTTACCGTGGGCTTGGTGCCATTGGAAGTCTTTGTGCAAAGCAGCTGCGATGATGATGTATGTATTTTTAATGGTGTGTTGTTTTGTTTCTCCGTAAAAGGGCAACTCTGGTGGTGACGGCCCCCCTGGTCCTCCTGGCGAAAGGGTAAGGCGGTTCGGTGGGGCAAAAGCAGGACTCAGTCCAGGCCCGTTAGTTTAACACGGCAGACGAGGCGGGTTTGCAGGGCTGAGGTGGGGCTGAGGGGTTTTTGCAGTGAGCATCCTACCAAGTACCATGTGAAGCAGAGAGGGATGGGCAGCTCACTGGAGCCAGGATGCAGCTTAGCATACATCCATCAGCAAAAAGGAGAAAATCTGTTTAGAAATCTGAGGTGAAATGTGCTTGTGTGGAGAGAGGGGTCCCGTGAGTCACCTACAGCCCTTAGGTCCTTTCTGAGCTCTCCAGGGAAGGCTTGAATGGGACCTTGGGTGTCCTGTGTGAGCATCGCTCCATGGAAAAAGGGAGAAGTCACCCGTGGGTTTTGTGCAGGCAGCCAGAGCCCTGGTTTTCTGGAGGAGATGGGCCTCGAGGACCTCATGCTGCTTTCTCCAGATTATAGCATGCTAGGTGGAAAATACTGAAACAATGGGACTTCACTATTTTAGCCTCAATATCTGCCTTTTTTCCTGTTTTTTTTTGGGGGGGGGGGGTGTTTTTTTTTTTTTTTTTGCTTGTAAATTTTCTACAAAATTACCTCCAGGAGGAAATATATGAAATTGGTCCCTGCTTTGCATCTGCTGGTTGTGCCTGCAAGGGCAAAGGGTGAGCTGCTGCTGATGCCACTCTGGGGAAGCAGCGATCTGAAAGCATCAGCTGCCTGCAGCAGTGCCCCCGAAGCCATCAGCTCTTTTTTTTTTTTCATTCCCACACGAGCTGGTAGCTCCCAGGTCCCCTCACTTGAGCTGGGATGGGCAGAAACCTATTTTTCATAGCACTGGGAGGGAAAGGCACAAAGCGGTTGATAGCCCTCATCACGTTTGCAGTGCCCTTTGCTGCTGGACGTGCCATACGGTTAAACATGCCTGGTAGTCCTTCTCTCTCCGTGCCTTTTTTTCAAGGGAGGGCTCCGTGCAGTTGCGTCTCGCACTTCGGGGCATTTCTTTGGGGTAGAAGTAGCTGGCTTTCCGTACCTTTGTGCTCATCTGCTGTTCACACAGAGCTAGTATTTCACAGTAAAGTGTTACAGGTTCCTTAACCATGTTTTCTGGCTTCTTTTGCATCCCAGGGACCACCAGGGCCTCAAGGACCAACTGGATTTCCTGGACCAAAAGGCCCCCCTGTAAGTAACTCTTTCTCTGGAACGTGCAAAGAAACATGAAGTCTTTCCCATCCAGTTGTGACTGCCTGTGCCAGCTCAGTCTTAGTTGCTTCTCTGACAAGCGGTGATGTACCCAATAAAAGGCATTACTGAGACATCATGATAATAGCTCAATGGTTGAAGATTCTAAATAATAGCCAAGTAAATTGCAGCTGATTATAAATGTTCATTTCCTAATGACTCAGTATCGCTAGGATCTTCCATGGTTGCTCTGTTCTTTATTTTCCCGCTGTATACTGGGAGGACAGCACAACCAAGTAACACTTCTGTCTCTGCAATTACTGTGCACTGGTGGGGGACCTCAGAACCTTTTTGGAGTAATTTCCTTCCCTGTGGTGAGCAGCTCGCTCCCACTCGGGACCTGTAAGAGAAATCTTTCCTTTGGGAGATGTGTGGGGAAGGGCCGCATATTAAAATGGATGGGAACTAACGCAAGGAGGCAAGCAGGTTTGATCAGTCCTTATCACAGTTTTACTGCTGAGCGCTTCGTGCTGTTCCTTCTCACCGTGGTTTTCTGCTGTAGGGTCCTCCTGGGAAGGATGGATTGCCTGGTCACCCCGGACAGAGAGGAGAAACCGTAAGTAGCTAAAAATCGTGGGCAGATCATTAGTCCTGATTCTCGTCTTGCCGGTTGGTTTTTCTAAACCCTTCTGTGCAGCTGGGGAGGTGTGGGCACGCGTTTGGTTTCCCTGGATGTCTGTGTCTCTCCAGCTGCATGGGGTGGTCTATGGGAAGCAACCCTCTTCTGAGCAGGACGGGTAGGTCTAATGATGATTTCTGTGAAGGCTGGGCACCAGCTCCCCTCTCTCTGACCCTTTAGTAGATTGTGGAGGTCAACATGTGCATCATGCATGGAGAAAATGTGAGCAGAGATGTAGTGATGCTGGTGACCGGTGTCAGAGGCAGCTGGGTTTCTGCCACAATGGGTGCTGCAAGAGGCAGCTCCTCACGAGGTGGGAGGATGCTGGCTGGGGCTGGGTCAGCATAGGCACAAGCCAGCACTTGGTGTGGCTTTTGCTTTCACGAAGTGGAGAAGCAGCTGGGGGGTGATTCCTGAGCAGCCCCTGCAGCCAGGCTCTGTACCCAAGGACTCACTGAGGCACCCGTGCCTTTGCCCTCCCAAGGGGAAAGGCTGTGCCCCGGCTCTTCGGGCCGTTACGGGTAAAGTCTGTGCTTCCTTTCCCACTCTGTCCTTTGTAGATGTACAGGGTTTGTGTCTCTCTGTTCCAGAGGCATAACTCTAGGGCTATGGTAGCAGATTTTTTGTGCAAGATGGGCTCCATCCTTTGCAAGCTCAGCTTTTTGCACCCAGCTGCGTTAAGTCAGGGGCAGTTTTATTTTTTCTGGAACCTGCAATGGGAAGAAATAAACACTTTTCAATTCCTGATGCACCATTTGGCCAACGCCAAGAACTGTTGCACAGCAGAGTTACAGCCTGTTTTTGGCCATGCTTGTTTTGAGAGGAAGGCAATTCCTGGCCAAGATGAAGAGTGCAATGGTTTTGCTCTAGTTTTTCTGTCCGCACCTATTACTGCAGCACGCTCGTGTCTCAGCCGCTGCCTTAGCGCCCCAGTAAGAAGAGCGTCTCTGCTGCTGCTGCCTTTTAGCCACAGCTATGCACAAGGGCCTCGCCAAGGTTTGCTTGAGCCCCCTCCAGCAATAATCCCTTGCTGCAACCCGGGGAGCAGCTCCTGGCTGGTTAGGTACCTCACTGTATCGTACGCATACTGCTTTATCCGTTTTCCAAGGTTTTGTTGCACAGATGTAATCATTGTTTCTCACCAAAGGAGAACGATGAGGCATGTGGAAGGTATGATACCCTGGCTGTCGTGCGTCCCTGGTACTCTGTGTTCTGCACCTTTTTTGCTTGAAGGATACACTAAGCAAAAATGCTCCTTCTGCCGCGTATTCCTCTGCATGCAGTCATTAGTATATTTCTGTTTGGCATTTCTGGGGATGTTTATTTTTTTTTTTTCCTCAGCTGTTTACAATCCAGCTCATTTGCTGTGGTTGGTATGTCCCTTTCCCCAACACTGCATGCTGCATGTTAGCAGGTAGACTCTTTGTTCTGTGTTTATTTTATAGGAAAAAAAAAAACCAAAACAACAACTTCCTCTACTCAGCTTTGCATTTTTCTCCACTGTCTTTCCCAGCAAATAAGCATTAAAAAGGCTTTGCACATTTTGCATTTTTTCCCCTCAACTTTTCACACACCGATTTAATTAACTTGCTGGCATTTGTTAAGCAAGGCAATGCAAATACTGCTCAGCACAACACCAGGTATTTATTTACACTCCGTAAGACTGACTTTAAGGCAACGCTTGTGGTATTTTTGAACACAGCCCTCAGGTCAGGATTAACTTAAAAAGAAGAGTTTTCACTGGCCAGAACCGGACTGTGACATTTAGTTTTCCTTCCTCCTTTAACATCCAGGACACCTACATCCAAATTTGAAGTAGTAGTAAAAACTTCACATACATTTGCTGTTATCAACTTGGAATAAAGCATCAAACTCCAAGTCTGCATGAATATGAATGGAAAATTGGCTTTCAATTGTCTGTGGTCTGAAAGTATTCCCTGATACTTTCTTCACTCATAGCAGTGGTAGCTTGTCTAGCACAGGCAAATAATCCCAGCAAACAAAAAATTGGTTAATCTGTGCCATCAGCAAACTTAAAAAGATCATTTTAACTTCCATCTTCTTGAGGTGCATGCAGACATATACTGAACCAAGTAGCAGAAGTCCCTTTTTGTATCTCCCTTTCCTTACGCAGTGCCAAAAAGCTATGTAAGAAACATAAAACTGAGTTAAATGTTATTTCTGTATCAGTAGCCTTGTCAGAGCACTCTGTACCGTCATGCAAGAAAACCTAGACTTGAAATCTGAGTGTCAAATAGTTCCCTTTATTTTACTGTTCATTTAGTAGCAAATAGGCATGCTGAAGGATGCTGAAATATTTGGCCATATTAGATTTACAAAGATTGAGTCTAAAAAAACCAAGAAAAAGTCTAAAAACTCTGTGCCCAAGGCTCGGACAGGATAAAGGAAACCCCTTTCTTTAGAGTAATAGGAAACATCCTGCACAGAACTGGCTGAAATATTTTTCGGCGATAAGAGTTTAAATTGTACATTCATTTCACAAAGATGTTTTGCTGTTTCCCCGTCAATGACAGGATATTTTCCATGACCCACAGACAGCTATAGAATAGCATCGAGTAGGTTTTTTTAGCACGACACATTACCGCTGGCTTGGGATTTATCTGATCTCTTTTGTGGCAATGAGAAAATAGCCTGTGTGCCCTAAATGGCATTTCTCAAGCTTGTCAGCGTGCTATAGTACGATTGATAATTAATGTGCTTTTTAAAGAGTGGCTTAGAGAGCTAAATGATCACAGTGGTGATAGTTCGTTATTGCCACTCCAAAATATCATTGTAAGTAGCCGTCATGCAGACTTCGCTACTCATCGGCATTGGGAGAGAAACACGTTTGTGATTTCTTTCCACGGATGCTGATGAAAGAAATGAAGCTTCACTCAGCCCCCAGGCTGGTGGGTTGTGGGCTTCAGTGGGCCAGGAGATCGGCACCACCGCTGCCAAAAGTGGAAGCTGGTCACCCAGGCTCCGAGCTGCTGGGAGCTAAGCCTGACACAGAGCTAAGCCTAAACCAGTACCAGAATGGGAAGTAGGAGAGGGGAAATGGTTATTAAGAATTACTCAACATGAAGAAACTCACACATTCTGACTTTTTGATAGCCATTTCTTCTATAGGTTTTATGAGCATAGCAAATTCTTTTATACATAGATATGGCCATTCCTTCAGCCAGACCACAGTAGCTCCACCAAAACAGCAGAGCTGAGCTTTGAGAATCCTTTTCTCTTCCTGTTTCATCCCTATGTAAATGTACAGATACACATTTTCCACCTTCTGTTTGGTTTCTTGTTTCCTTTGTCTTCGGGTGTCCACCCGTTCTTGGTCAGTAGTTTCACGAGAGGAGGAGCAGTCGGGTGGCAGCCTGTGACCCTCACTGGAGCACTCCTTGGCAGAAGCATCATCTCTTTCTCTTTTCCTTGTCTCCTACAGGGTTTCCAAGGCAAGACTGGCCCTCCAGGACCCCCCGGTGTCGTAGGCCCTCAGGTAATAAATGCCCATGCTTGCACCAGCCCTCAGCAGCTCATGTTCGTGTAGGGTGAGAGAGAGACCAGCTACACAAAACCTGAGTAAAGACTTTAAGCAACCAGAGAGTTAAACATGATCTCAGAGGTGTTCAGGGCAGCATAAGAGTGCTCTTACATGTTGCTATGAAGAAATGCATCCCTCTTTAATGGAAAGTGCTGCTAGATTCTGTCAGAGCGGGACTATTTTTCTTTTAGTCACAGTGAGCTCTGTGCAATCTGGAAATAGTAACTGCATAACCAGAATTGGTACCCCTGAAGTACAAGGCTCGTGCATCAGTTTTGTAGGCAGAGTCCTAGACTCAGTAGGACTGGCTTTAGGTTGAGTCTTCTTTCCTGAACTGCTGGAGAAGTTGCTTTTTAATTACAAAATAATTGATTTGTCCTCTTAAATTATGAAGTCCCTGGCTTGTTAATTCCCTGATTAGGAGCAATTCCCTGATTGTGTCCGTCTTCTCAAGTGCAAATTAAATTCTATGGCAATTTTATTTGGCTCTGCTGCAGGTAGTTAGTGTGATGCGTGGTTGCTGAGCGATCACAGTGTTATCATTCTGCTTACACTAAGTGGCACCCTGCAGCGTGCTGTGAATTACAACCACTATCCCAGCGGACACCGGCGTGCAGGGACGTTACAGTCTTGTGTGTGTGGCTTTTGTCCTGCTCTGAAATGGGCCACTTGGGAACCTTCTGCACGGGGCCTTATGTTACACTCATCACCATTAGTGCCCACGTAGAGCAGAGAGACAGTCAGTAACTGTCGCGTAGTACAAGCCTAATCCATTATTTATGCCCCATATAAGGAAGAATCAGCATGATTGTAGAGTACTCAGGAAGTTTTCAATTAAAAAAAAAAAAACCCCTAAGCATAATAATTGTAGCAATAATATCTTGTTTATGTGAATGCTTTCATTCCTGAGGTTCCCAGTGCCTCTAGTCTGTCAAGTGCAATGTTGCCCGCTTCCAAAATAAGATCCCTTTAGATGCCAAAGGAGGCATCTCCGCAGGGATTCCCAGTGGCACTACAGGGGACAGCAAAGGGAAGGAGCATCTTCCATCCCATTGCAACCTAAAGAAATAAACTGATAGCCTGCATCTCTTCCTTCATGGTTTGCTCTGCCAATACCCAACACCTTCTCCCTGATCTCTGTTTCTTCAGGGTCCAACTGGTGAGACTGGACCGATGGGTGAGCGGGGACATCCAGGCCCTCCAGGTCCCCCAGGTGAACAAGGTCTTCCTGGCCTCACTGGAAAAGAAGGGACCAAGGTAGGGATGAGAAGCCTACTGAATTCACTGTCTGTGCGAGCATGGACCCCTACCTCTCTCCCAGAGATGGAGGGGGATGATTCAGGAAAAAAAAAAAAAAAGCTGTTTTGCAGTGTTTCATCACAACTTGAGCCCAGAGGGAAGAGCTGAGTCTCTACTGAGTCTGCAAATCTTCAGCTGTTTTTCACTGTCCTTGCAGGGTGACCCTGGTCCTGCTGGCCTCCCAGGGAAGGACGGTCCCCCCGGCTTGCGAGGCTTCCCCGGAGAGAGAGGTCTCCCTGGTCCCATTGTGAGTAGAGGCTGCCCAGTCCTTCCAGCAGGAAGGATCCCCAGGCGGTGCAGCACCCCGATCCCAAAATGACTTTGTTTTCCTCCTTCCAGGGCGCTCCAGGGCTGAAAGGCAACGAAGGTCCCCCAGGCCCCCCGGGTCCAGCAGTGAGTATCCTTGCCCTCCCAGGCACCACTTAATGCATTTACAAGCTTGGCAGGCCCAACCGGAGGGCTGGTCGCAGTGCAGGGCTTTATCCGTTATTTCCTTTGCGCTAACGAACGACTTGCTGAATGTTGCTTTAGTTTACGAGACACACATGTAGTAGCTCAGTTGTTTTGCGGTGTCGCTATGGACATACGTGACAAGCTGAGGGAACAGATGATTCAGGACATTGAGAACTTTGCCCTAAGTCACCAGCTTTCCCTCTGAAAGTTGTCCCCACTTGGGATTCGTGCTCAGTGCAGCCCTCCTGGAAGAAAATATTCATCATCCTGCCCCGCCTGCCACGTTGGCCATGAAGTGGCTCGTGCTTTTGTTCCAAGCTGATTGTGTGTGCCCCCACAAACTGAGCTCCCTGTACTGTCCAGAGCAGAACCCAGCTCTTCCAGGGATTTTAATAAAAAAATAATCTGCAGGACCTGTCAGGGTGATAGTACCAGGTCATCACATGGCAGTCATCCAGTCCAATGTACTCACTTACAATGTGTTTGCAGCATCCTACTGCTGGATTTATATCTATCTTGTATATAAAGTTTGATACTGTAGTTAATGCTTCCTTCTTCTCCTAACAGGGCTCTCCCGGCGAGCGTGGTCCCGCAGGATCAGCCGGCCCCATAGGCTTGCCAGGGCGACCTGGCCCCCAGGGACCTCCGGGACCTGCAGGTGAAAAGGGAGCCCCAGTAAGTACCAGTATAAAGATTAACAGCTGTGAGTCACATAGATGTGTGTACGGTAGGAAGCTGAGCATGGAGACAGGCCTGGTATAAAAGATTAAAAAAAAAAAAAAAGAGAGAAAAGAAGGAATTCAGTCAGGAAGGAATTTTCTCATCTTGGGTGCATCAAACTACTGAATGTTAGCAGCTCAACTGCCCCGTCTGTGACACCCGTGCTATCAAAAATGGATGTGATCCCAGGGACCAAAATGTCTTCAGGCAACGGGAAGGGCTGAGGGCTGAACAGGTAAAATGACAGCCTGTGTGACCTCCTGGTGACAAACAGCCAAAGGACAGGCCTCTGGGCAGAGTGAGCCGGCCCCATCTCTGCGTACGAGGATGCAACAGCAGCAGCAGTTTCCACTGAGCCCAAATAAATCCTTACCCTCACTCCACCTCAGCCGAGGGGCAGCATAGGAAGGTGCTGTGGAGATTTTGGCTCCACTTTCCGGGATGCTGCATGCTGGCACAGCATCAGTGTTCCCAGGCGTCCCGTTGGCACCCGTGGAAAGAGCTGTTGTCAGCAGGAGCCCGCGCAGAGCGCGGCTGAGCCCTGCCATATGGTCTCTCTCCGGAGCCTTCAGCAGCCAGCCCGCGCAAACTCTCACGTCTTTCGCTCCTCAGGCACGCGCGTGAAATGTCACGTGCGGGCAGGAGAGCGTGGGCTGGGATGACTATTTCTGTCCCTGAAGAGCACAGCACCGTGATGGTCCCGAGGAGGAAGGCTGTGCCTCTAATTCACACCCAGATAGTTTTGTAGGAACTTTTGGGTTGCCTGCCTCAAACTTAAGCTCAGCTTCAGCCCCAGCAAAACGAGCAAACGCTGGCATCGGTGGTTTCAGACTAGATGAGCACATTTATGGTGATTGATTGTTGATATCAAAAGTGTTTATCGCTGCTGTATTCCACGTTTGCTGGCTTATTAGAAACTCCAGTAGCTAGTCCAGAGAAAGGAATTTCCTGGTGAATCAGCTTTATGAACATCTGTCCTGCCAAGTACCTCTATGATGTATCAGTAGATAGATGAATAGGCAATTTATGTGGCATCTAATTATTCAGAAGAGAGCACCCGGGATTCAGATGCAATTAGATTATGTACAAAGGAACAGTAAAATATTCACTGTTCAGTTCCTATAAACAAACAAATTTGATTGAAGGCTCCAGGTCTGAAGAATATGAGTAGATGTTTAAGCAGGAGGCTGGCAGAGATTGCTTTATTCACTTCACTTCCCTTTGTCCAGAAGCTTTGGAGGGAACTCGAGGCCCCCTGAGAAACCCCCGTTAGTTGGGAATCAGCCAGGGAGGGAGCAGGCAGTGAGTGCTGGGGCAGCCAGGAGCAGAATCAGTACAAACTGGCTTGTGGGAATAAAAATTAGTTGAGGTCTTGTTCGTCATCCAGAGAGAGATGACAGAGGGTTTGGATTAAATCTGATTATATTGCTATAGCAGTGGAATTGCAGCTGTGATCTGGGCATTCACCGTTTGGATTTGTCTGTGCTTTCTTTATCTCTTGAGAAAGAAATTTTGTCTTGTTTCAGACAGCGCACGCAGAGACCCTGATGAAATACCAGTTGGAAACTGGTATTTCCATACATATCCCGTACAGTCAGGGATTGTTAGCAGCTGAATGAAACAATTAATGGGATGTAATGGGTTGGTTGGAGGGTGGAGGAGAGCTCTGTGTGACCTGTCTGCTTGTTCTGCTTCCAGGGTGAGAAGGGTCCTCAAGGACCAGCTGGCCGGGATGGCATCCAGGGCCCGGTGGGACTGCCAGGTCCAGCAGGTCCCGTTGGCCCCCCCGGAGAGGATGGAGACAAGGTGGGAGCGGCTCCCTGCTGCGCTGGGTCACCCTGGGAAGGAACTGGGCAGCGTGCCCCATTGCTACTGTGCTGCTTCCACCACATTGGGTTGGATGCACAGCTGGTTGTAACACCAAGGATATTTTACGGTGCTTGCAATCCCACGAGATCGGCAGTATCCGATCTGGGGAGCAGCAGGCAAACTGGCCTGTGTGTGCTCTGCCAGCCAAACCGCTTGCTGAAATCCAAGCCTCCCCCAAAGCCTGTAGCAGGTGGTCTGCCTGTGGGTGCCTGGCCTTTCCAAATTAACTACCTTTCCCTGCTCTCGTTAAGCCCCTCTGGACTGGAGGGTTCTTAGAAAACGTTAGCTGAGACGCGTCACTCATTGCCGCTAACAGGCTCTGCAGAGCGATGCTTCTTGCATCACATGGCAGCTAGGGAAAGTTTTAGGATGTGAAAGGGTTTGGTTGCTCCTGGGGTGGCCTTTTTCAGAACATTCTAGGTTATTTCTGTGGGAATTGGCACCTTTGGGATGAGGATGCAGACACACAGGACTATGGGTTGAGTATTGAGGTACGGAAGTGGTCACCACGTGAGCTGACTGTGTCCCTTTGTTACCCGGCAGGGCGAGATCGGGGAGCCTGGCCAGAAGGGCAGCAAGGGCGACAAAGGGGAGCAGGTGAGTGGGGTGGACATCATCTGAGCTGCTTCGCTGGAGGAGTGTGGTCACCTTGTGTGTCTTGCTGGAAACAGAAAACAGTATCATTTTAATTTCTTTCTATCATTGCTTCATCTTCTTCTTTCCTTCATCAAATACTCTTACCATGTGAAAAAAAGTGAGTGCCTGAAGTGCGAGCCTCCAGCTTCCAGGAACACGCGGAGGTGTCTCCATGTCACCCATGTGCTGTGTAAATATCTGTGAAATATTAATGGCCCTTCCCGCTGAAGTTGGGTGATTGGCTATAGTTTCTTTTCTAGTTGCTTATAGCACACTGAAGCACCCTTTGTGTGCTGCTCAGAGCCTGAGGAAGATAAATTACGCATAAGTATTTAGACAGAACTGAGCGCTGAGGTATTGCTTTACTGGAACAAAAATACATTTAGCCATGTCTGCTGTGCCATTGGCACCAGGGCTGAGGAATGCTGGTGTGTCCAGGGAGACTTGACCCTGTCCTCCCTCTCTGTTTTGGGAATTAATGCGCGTTTAACGGAGGCTGTGTTGAAGAGTGTCAGCTTTTCCAGGTGAGTTTTTTACTCTGTGCTGCTAATGCTCATGTTGTACTTCTGTTCCATGACAGGGTCCACCAGGTCCTACCGGCCCGCAGGGTCCAATTGGTCAGCCTGGCCCAGCTGTGAGTATCGTCCCCTTAGCAGATATCCCCTTTCTTACCCTAAAATCTCCTGGCAAGCACTGCAGGGATTGGCAGTTTCAGCCTGGCACTGCTGATGCCCAGCACACGAGTAGGGCATTGCCACTGGCTGCAGCAGGAGATGGTGGGGATGGGGCTTTGCATCTGCCTCCTGTCTTTGCTAAGCTGAGTTTGACTCTCTACTCGTAGGGTGCCGATGGAGAGCCAGGTCCCAGAGGACAGCAAGGCCTCTTTGGTCAGAAAGGTGATGAAGGACCTCGAGGTTTCCCTGGTCCCCCCGGCCCAGTGGGCTTGCAGGTAATTTGCAGCATCAAGGAAGGACTTAGGGTAGTGAGAGCTGGGGCTCCACCTGAGATGTTTAGAGCTAAAACTCATCCCCTCCACCTCCACAGGGCTTGCCTGGACCACCTGGTGAGAAGGGAGAAACAGGTGATGTTGGGCAAATGGTAAGATGCTTTCATGCTTGTTTTTTCATCGCTGACATAGACATTGCTCCAAGAAACATGTCTTAAATCTGTCTCTCCTTTCTCTCAGGGCCCACCAGGCCCACCTGGACCCAGAGGTCCATCTGGACCACCAGGAGCAGATGGTCCGCAGGGTCCTCCCGGGGGAATAGGAAATCCTGGTGCCGTGGGAGAAAAGGTAAAACATTCGGACAAACCTGAGTGAAGCCCGTGGGAGTTTGCTACCACACTCGTGCAAGGGCTTTGCTACATCAGCAGAAATCTCAGCACCCTGCAGAAATGTAAGTGTGCTCATCCTCTTCTCCCCTCTGCAGGGCGAACCTGGTGAATCTGGTGAGCCTGGTCTTCCCGGCGAGGTTGGCCTCCCGGTAAGTACGCTACAGGGTGGCTCTTGCTCTGATGGAGAAGAGCTTTTCTTCAGTGGTGTCCCCTGAGGAGCTGGTTGAAGAGGGTTCAGAGAGGCATGGATGTGGATGGGGCTGCAGGGACCAAACCAGCCGTGTCCTTGGTTTGGGTATCGGGTGACACATCACCAGGCTATTGGGTATTTATAGTATAACATTTAGTCACCAAGTTTGGGCTACCCACGACTGAACAACATGAACACCATTTAATCTTTGTGGGAAGGGACTGCTAAATCATGTCCTCACTCTTTGAGATACAAATAGTGCCTCTTTCTCAGAATTGATTAAAGGATGGTTAGAGATTGGTAAGTTGTTTTCCTGGATAATAGAAACACCCTTTTTCCTTTACAGGGCCCTAAGGGTGAAAGAGGTGAAAAGGGTGAAGCAGGTCCCTCTGGTGCTGCTGGTCCACCTGGCCCGAAAGGTCCACCAGGCGATGACGGTCCCAAAGGCAGCCCAGTAAGTACCCACTCCTGTCCAAGCAGTGCTTCCTTGTCTTGCCCAGCAGAGATTTTTGCATTAAAAGATGTTTTTTTGGGGGATTTTTGTGGAAACTTGGAATAGTTTACCAGCCAGAGAATTGCTCCTCTAGTGTTATGTGATGTTAGTCCCCTTCCTTTAGGGTGCTAATGAGGAAAAGACCCAGTTGTGCCATATCTTCCAGCAATATTTGAATTATTAGCCCTCTTCGCAGACTATCAGAAAACTCACCCCTATGGAGAGGGCCTGCAGTAGGGTTACTTTGCACTTGAGCATTGCCACGGTCCTCTGCACCAGAGCAAAGCTTCCAAAATAACGTAGAGGAGATTTATGTGAATTTGGGAGTTGTACCTCTAGGGTCAGATCCCTGCTGATGGTAATTGCTGTAGCTCAATTGAAGCCAGTAGAGCTGTACTGATTTATACCAGATGACAATGGTACAGTATTTATCTCGCCGACTCCTTTGATGCTTGCTGGCTGAAGAAATTTATTATGCGATAAGCGAAGATGGCATGAAACAGCAGAGGAGGCAGGGGAGTTAGTCATCTCTCTTAACAGATGGGTTTGGAGGATATTGCGTTATTGGTTGGAGCCTATTGTCTGAACGCTGGTCTCAGAATCATTTGAAGTACACAATAGACAATGTATGGAGAAGAATGGCGAAGTGTTTTAGTCATTAAATGCTTTGAGAGGATCCTCATGTGAAAAATGTTACACATCATGTAGTAGTAAGCAAAAGCAAAATCTTCTAATGTGCATGTTCCCCGAAGCTGTGAGGATTTCGCTGTCACTTGTCCAATGTATTTATGAAAAAGTAGATGAAAGTCCCAGCATTGACACTGGAGTTTTGCGTAGTCTGGATGCAGAGCTGAACTGGTGGCTGTGACAGGATGGATTTGCTGAAGATGCAAAGATGGGATGTGGTCTGGGATTGTGTTTGGGGTAGGGAGGTGGGGGTTTGCTCCGTAGGGTGACTCCCTGTGTTGCCACCGGGGTAAGAGGTGTTCATGTTCTGCAGTTCTCCACATGCAATCTCTCTGACTTGGGGATCTCCTTCTCTCTTTGCAGGGTCCAGTTGGTTTCCCTGGTGACCCTGGTCCTCCTGGAGAACCTGGTCCAGCTGTAAGTGTTTGTCTCACAGAAAGGCAGTTAGGTTCCTCCTCTTGGTTTAGTGAAATACGATTGTGTGCTGCTCCCCTGGCATTTACTCTTCCTTCACTTGGGAAGAAGTAGAAAGTTTCATCATAAGACTGTTTGGCCATGCTGCAGCCTTTGGGGCAGCAGCTGTATGAATGTTGCTGTCCACAGTATTTGACATAGGACGTTTGATGTTGGCAGTGTTCTCAACGGGAGATGGGAAGGGATGGTGCCTGGTGACATGAAGACCAGCTGAACCACACCTGCTGCTGCTAACACACTGCTCAACAAGATTTGTACCCTAAATACACCTTCTTGCTTCTCTCTTCTTCCATTCTAGGGTCAAGATGGTCCCCCTGGTGACAAAGGTGATGATGGCGAGCCTGGACAGACTGTGAGTAACTGGATAGATGAGATCTGTTCCCCGTCAGTCCCTGCGGTTTCTGTGTGCAGGTCCTAGGACCTACAGCATCCAATGCCCACCAGCTTCTGCTGCACTGGTCCCCTGATGCTTGTCCCTCCTGTCTGTGTCAGCCCGGGTGCTGCCATCCGTCCCGGCTGCTCAGCAATACATCCCGAAAGCAAAGATCGACTTAGGGAAAAACAAAATCAAAGTCTTTCATTTTCACTCTGCTGTGCCTTATGGTATTTTGTGGTGGGAAGGGATAAAACAAGATACCACCTGCACCCCCGAGGAAGTGTTGGGAGTTGTACTGGCTGCCCACGCCTCGGCTGAGCACAAACTCCAGATCTCAACTTGAGTTTTACGCGTTTGCTCCTCCCTCCCGGGTCTCATGGTGCAGTCATGGCTTGTTCTCCTTCCCTCTCCATCTAGGGTTCCCCTGGTCCCACAGGAGAGCCAGGCCCTTCCGGACCCCCAGGAAAAAGGGTAAGCTGATTGTTTAGGAGTATTTTTCCAAATATATTTGTATTGACTTTTTGAAACTAATGTTGTTACTAGTTCTGCAGTAAATGCAAGGCAGTAGCATGTAAAATAAATAAATAAAAATAATAATAAAATTAATGCACCATCCACAGCCATTGGAGATTGATGGGAAGCTGTCAACCAAATCCCATGGATTTTTTTTTGAGGTTTTGACACCCAAAAGAAAATACAAGTGTGAGGTGCTCCCGCTCTTTTTGCCTTACTGGCAGAGCCCAGGGATTCATTTAGCAAGAAGCTAATTTAAAAAGCTTTTCAGATATATTTGTCTCCATTTTGTCTTCTTCCCTGGGGCTGTAGCATCGTTTTGTTAATTCCAATACACCGTTTCAGAGCAATGTGATCTAATTGTTTTGCATCTCTTCTGTGCTTTTTCTAGGGCCCTCCTGGTCCAGCCGGTCCCGAAGGAAGGCAAGGAGAGAAAGGAGCCAAGGTAAGAGTGGAAGAGGATTTCACTTCTACCATGTCCTTTGTACTCCAAAAGGCTCCCCCTCTGACAGTGCTGGTGTTTGAAAGACAGTGGTTTGATTTTGCTGTGTGTTACAACAAATTAGCCTGAATTTGAGACCATTGGCCTCAAATCTAAGCTTCTGTTTCATCTTTTAACAGAGTTCTAACAAACTCTGTGGAGATAATTAGGGCTTGGTAAGGTCATGGGAATGTTTTTCTTGTTTTGAAATGACAAAGTGGCATATTTTTCAATTTAATGTGTTGTAAATAATATGGCATGGACACCCCAATGTCCTTTCCCAGGGCAAGCACAGCATTATTGGACCGTGATTGTTTTGGTAGGGGTGGTGGGGCAATGTAGAGTGGGATTGCAAATTATAAACCCAATTATTGCAGCAGCTGCAGGAACTCTGATGGTGGAGGATGTGTCCTTTGCTAGCTCACCGAACCCAGGAGAGCTTTCTGCTCTGGAGAGCTTGAAGCCAAAGGGCCATTCCTGCTGGGAATCAGCAGAAATAGGCAAGGCTGAAAAATGAAGTTTGGAGGCTTGTGCTTGGTGTGTAAGGAGTAGCAAGCAGCAGGAAAATCAACAAACAGAAGGTTTAACATGCTTTGTGTGGAATAGTATTCACTCTGGCATCCTGGCAGCAGCCACAGCGTATTTGAGAAGATTGTTTGATGCCCCAGTGCAAATTAAACCATACTGCTTTTGCATCTAGGGTGAGGCTGGTTTGGAAGGACCTCCTGGGAAGACTGGCCCAATTGGTCCTCAAGGTGCTCCAGGGAAGCCCGGCCCTGATGGCCTTCGAGGGATTCCTGGTCCAGTCGTGAGTATTCCCAAACTGAGCAAAGTCTGAGAAGGCTTCTGGGCAGGGTTGCTCCCCATGCTTTACTGTGACCCATCTGCCGTGGAAGATGCCTTTCTCCCAGTGTCATGTTCTGTCTTTGCTTAAATGCCTGACAGCAGACAAAACATCTTTACTGCAAATAATGTAACGGTGAATATCATCTCCCAGCATGTTGTATTTGAGTCTTGGGTCTGCTCACCCGCTCTCTGGGGTAATGTTTCTGTGAGCTCCAAAATCCCTTTTCCTGTAGAGATTTGAGCATGAAGGGAACGTAAATCCTTTTGCCTTTACCCACCTGTGAGAAGCCAGGGCAAACATACCCTGGCACAGGGACCAGAAGAGGGTGAATGAATAATCTGAATAATCCCAGCTGGAAGCACTCCCGTCAGGAATGACCGGTTTGAGGGAATTGCACTCTTTTACAGGGTGAACAAGGTCTCCCAGGATCCCCTGGCCCAGATGGTCCTCCAGGCCCAATGGTATGTCTAGACTATCAAATTCCATGAGTTTTTTAAATGGGTGAATGCATTTTACATTAATTAATTCTCTCTTTTGCTTTCCACTCTGTCTTCCAAAGGGCCCACCAGGTTTGCCTGGTCTTAAAGGAGACTCTGGTCCTAAAGGGGAGAAGGTGAGAGTGCTGCATATGATCTCATTGTATGATCTGGTGTCCATGTCTGGGTGTGGGAAAAAAAATACCATTGTAGAGGGGTCCTGCAACTGGCATGACAAGGCTGAGGGATGCTACCAGCCCCGTACGCGCGCTTTCATACTCTGGAAGCGTTGGACATATATCCTTAGAGGAGAGATGGAGAGTTGTGAGTGTCCCCCAAGGGATGAACCAGGTTGTGCTATGGGTCAGCACGTGCCACTGCCCGTCTGGATCCAAGATTGTGTTTCCCATCCCCGTGTTCACCGGCACCAATGACGAGGAGGTGACATGAAGGAGCTGAATCGCTGTGTTCCCCTACATCGGTCCTCACAATTTACGGCAGCTTTAGTTGTCTTTAGCAGGACTTTAGCAGAAGGCATAGGGAGGTGCAGACAACTGGCTTGCTTTAGGGCAGGATTCTCAGTCTGGTACAAATTTGTGTAATGTATGTCAGCGCACGAAGTGAGCAGCTGCTCCGGTGCGGTGGTTCTGCTTCTATATTTGTCGCATTTTCTGTTGCACAAAGCTGGCGTTTTGCTCTGCTCTGCCACTTCCAGGTGTCAGGGATAGCTACGAACTCCTGTCGCCTTAGGTGTTTGAGTTTGTACCTAGAAATGTCTTTGCTGGATAGCTTTGGTGTTCGGTTACCTCCGGCAAGAGATCATAATTAACATCTGCTGTTTTCCCATAGGGTCATCCAGGTTTAATTGGTCTTATTGGACCACCAGGAGAGCAGGGAGAAAAGGGTGACAGAGGTCTCCCGGGCCCCCAGGGCTCAGCAGGACCCAAAGGAGAGCAGGTAAATATTCCAAAGATCTTCGTGGAAAGTGCTCTTGAACTGTGGGGTTTGCTGCCTTTGAGCAGGTACAGCATAGCAGGGATGGTCAACCTCAGCAGGGGATTGTTACTAATTTTTGTGGAATATTTTCTTTATTAATGTAGTTTATTCTACATGTGAAGAGCAGAGATGCTCCAAAATGACCCATTTTAGTGGAAAGCAGATTCTCAAGGGTCATATGAAAGGAGTTGAGTAGACTTGGAGGGATGGTAACATTAAATATGCATTCAGAGGACTGATTTTTAAAACTGTGCGCCTACATGAGATATGAGCTTCCCTGGTCATGCCCTTTCCTGGATCGTGCACACACTTAAAAACCAGTTAAAGCTCCAGATTTGAACGGAGCCCTCCAAAACCAGGTGGTCATCTGTGAGCAGATGTGAGTGTGTAGTTATAGGCCAGCATCGCTGCATGCAAATCAGTGTCGTTCTGTTTTATTTTTCAGGGTATCACAGGTCCTTCTGGACCAATTGGACCTCCAGGGCCACCAGGATTACCGGTATGTGACAAGTAATTATCTTGTAATTCCTCAGGAGCTACCCAGTCCTTCTGGAGTCTCCTTGGTGCTCCCAGCTCTACCCAGCACAACCCTTCTGGCTGGACTTTTTATGAGGATGCTGATAGAACTGGGTTTGCCCAGTCAAGCCCATTAAAATGACTTGAATGAGTTACAGGAGTGCTGGACAGTGACACGTGAGCTGAGAGATGGGCACAGGGCACACGGAGTGATCGAGGCAGAGAAATTAGCCCACTCCGTTTCTCTCCGCCTTTCTTTTGGATTGTTTACAATCACATGATAATTTTTTTGGTACTATTTGCACTTTTTTTCACTCGATGCCCAATGCTGCACCCATGGGTGACCAGCATTTGCTACTGCTGGGTGTCCTTAGCACGGAGCCAGGATCAGTCCCGGGTTACGGTGATCACACAGCAGCTTTTCCAGTCCCCATCCAGGCTGGAGTGCAGAGCGCTGACACAGATTGGTCTGACACAAATGCTTTTTGTATGTTGGCAAATAATAGCAACACCAAACCAGAGTGGATGTGAAAAGCGGAAAGTGAGAGGAAGTGAATTTAAAAAAAAAAACAACAACCCACCTTGTGTAACGCTACTCTGTCTCTCTCTAAGGAGAGACTGACTTCTCTGCTAGGAAATGCACTGACTCCTTTCTGTGTTTTTCTCTATACAGGGTCCACCTGGTCCCAAAGGTGCTAAAGGATCATCAGTGAGTATAGTCATTGTTAAAAGAAGAGGCTGAGGAGCTCTTACTAAGCGTGTAACCGCCTGCGACTCCTCCACATCAGTGGCATTAAGGCAATTAGCCGAAGATGACTGTCGCAAACGCAGCCTTTTCAGGCTGCCTGAGCCCAGAAGTTATAATTGGGAAAGGTTGCTGCTGCACACACTGTACTTCATTGAACATCAGTGCAGCAAAGATCATAAGGAGGAATCCAGTGCGTAGTCCTTAGGAGAAAGCCTACTGCTGCAAAGCGGAGGGCATTAAAAATAGACTGTGAGGCGGGAGGTGGCAAGCTGAAAAGCGAAGAACTCGGTGAGAAATGTGGCACTGAAGCAAGCTTCATGTTACAGATCTTCTATGCAGGCAGCTAAAAATTCCTCTTAGGCAACTTCATAAAATCTTTTTCCCATGCAGAATGAAATGTTTTATTAATTTTGAGATTTTGTTTGGCTTATAAAACTGTTGTATTGATTTGGAGAGTTAGCATTTTCATGCACTGGAAGATCTGTCCTTTTCCCTAGGAAGCCCAAGCAAAATTTGAGTATTTACCCCCAAGTGTTTGATCTAAGCTTATCTAAACTTCAAAAGTAACCAAAATAAACATTTTCTTGGGGGGGTGCAAGGATGCCTGAAAGGACAGGAAGAAATTTTTTGCCACAAGAGGCTATTAAAAGAAATAATGTTTGGGATGTGCTATAAGTGACAAGTGCTTCTTCCTGGATGACTTATGTTTTCCCTTTGTTTCTCCACACAGGGTCCAACAGGTCCAAAGGGTGAATCAGGTCTTCCTGGGCCCCCAGGGCCTCCTGTAAGTAGAAATGAGGTTAAGATTTAATGGGTGTTGTAATGTTAGGAAGTAGAAGATTTCTGGACAGAGATTTATCATACCAGGAGTCCTAGCAATGGATTGGTATCTCTTAGTAGAGATGCTGGGGAAGAAAGCAGGATGTGAAGGGAGAAGTTGCTAATGGGAAGATGACATAAGAACATGGACCCATTGTTCAAGGCTGGGGGCCTGGGGTTTTATCAGTACTATCATGGGTGGTTTACATGTCTGGTGCATATCTTGTGATGCTGGTGGATGCTCTTCTGTCATCTTCCCACCAGCAATGCAATGAGAAGTTGTATCTTCTTTCCCCACAAATCAGGGTCCTCCTGGAGAAGTCATCCAGCCGCTGCCCATCCAGTCTTCCAAGAGGACCAGACGAAACATTGACGCCAGCCAGCTGGTGGACGATGGAAATACCGACAACTACATGGACTACGCAGACGGCATGGAGGAAATTTTCGGGTCGCTGAATTCCTTGAAACTGGAAATTGAGCAAATGAAGCATCCATTGGGCACTCAACATAACCCAGCGCGTACCTGCAAGGATCTGCAGCTCTGTCACCCCGATTTCCCGGATGGTGCGTCCCGGGATGGGGGGTGTGGGGAAGACACTGCGGGTTTCCTACCTCCATGCAGTGAATACAAGCGAGTGCAAGAAAAGCCGTAAATCTGGGAAGTCGCTGGCCCTGGTGCCCCCTGAGGAGTGTGGCTGACAAAGAAGCAACATGTAGAGAAGAATGGGGATATATAATGCAAAATAACTATTTCTTTAAGGTGTCACAGTGTAATCTGAAATCAGAGCATAACTGGTTTTAAAAAAAAATACACATAAATCGTCACCTGTGACAGAGATGAAACATGCCCTGATAGATGGTTGCTGAAGGGCCCGTCATCCTCCCCTCACAGTGCTGATTCTTCCTTCCCTTCTCTTCCCTCTCGTGCATCCAGGTGAATACTGGGTTGATCCTAACCAAGGATGTTCCAGGGACTCTTTCAAAGTTTACTGTAATTTCACAGCTGGTGGAGAGACTTGCATCTTCCCTGATAAGAAATCTGAAGGAGTAAGTCCATATAATTTTATTTTTTCCCCCCTTATATCACAGTGGTAAGAGATGGTTTCCTAATATGAATATTCATAGACAGTCAGTTTCAGGAGGATTGAACAGTAGTAGCAAGTAAGGATTGAAGATCCAGAACATTTCTTTTTCACACAACGTTGGCTTCTGAAAGAATAAGGAATATATTTACAAAGATAATTTCTTTGAATAAGTCAGATTTAAACTGTTATTTGGGACAAGTCTTTAATGATTTCCCAGGCATGATAAATGCTAAAGCCTTTATTTTTTGACTTAGCTTTACAAAGGTGGAGCCGCGGCTCCCCATGAGCTCCGTTTAACTCGTTCCTTGTCTTCCCTCCTGCAGCCGGGCTGCCACTCCGCTGTCTGTGTGCCTAAGCACCGCTGATTCCTCTGTCCTTGCTGTGTCTTCAGGCAGAGCAGATAAATATTTATCTCTTGTCAGTTTTTTCCTGGTGTTTCTTGTGGGTATTTGGTTTCCTAAATGATTGCAAGTAGCCTCAGCGCTCTTCCTGGCCCCGATGCACAAGGTTGATTAAGTTATTTGTGTAATGATGTGCTCAGCTCAACCATACTCATAATTTTTATCCCATAGCCATGCACTTTGTTTTCTGGAGCTGCTCTCCCTGATGCCTGGGGACCAGTTCTTGCGCTGGCCAAGCAGAAACTCTTGCAGAGTGGCCTGAGGGAGCTCTCTCAATGTCACAGTTGTGCTGCAGCTGGGTTAAGGTGCAGGCAAAGCTGCTCGCTCCAGCAGAAGCTGTTTGCTTGCTGAATTCCATCCACCAGAAATATGTGCCAGAACAGGACAAATAACGTGCAACGTAAATCTTCCTTGAGTTTTTGTTACGGCTGTTTAAACAGGAGATGGATTTCTTCTCATTGGCGTTAACTTGCCATGGCTCTCCTCGAAATGTTGACGGCTAAAAAAGCAGACTCTGACTAGGATCTCAGAGTTGCTCAGACTCCTGCCACGCTGACTCTGCGAGTGGCTCTTCAGCCCCGTGCATCCACTGCGGAGCTGCCACTCTCACTGCAGGCTGCGATGCTCCTCAAATGCGAATTGTGCTGCCCTTCTTCAATACTGTCACAAATAAGAAACAACTTCAGCCTGCTCTGGAATGAAAACAGCTACCAGACCAGCATTAAGCATTGGCTGACTGGTTTTATTTTAAGCCACAGCAGAGCTTAAGCCATATCCCCTTTCAGTGCATCCTTAACCCAGCAGAAGTACACTGACATGCTTTATGGTTCACATACTGAAAAGGAAAGGACAATCCCAAGACACCTGCGTATAGCTTGGTGGTTGTGCTCCGGCAGATTTACAGCAGAAGTGAGGGAGCTTGTGGGAGGATAAGGAAGCAGACGGCAGCCACGCTCCTTCCTTGGACTCTGGCACAAAAGAAGTGATTCAGCTGTTTAGACCAGGCTGTGGTAAAGGATGCTCTGACAGCTCGTTTCTTGTCAAGGTCACTCCGGGTAGTTGGAGCTCCATCATGTGTGATGGTCCAGCACCGACTGCGGAGGATGCTCTGCCCATGATGCTCCTTATTGCTGCACAAAGGCAGGCAGAGGCTTTTCCTTAATTGCATTCTTTGCCTTTCCCAGCACCACAGCATCCAGATTTGGTGTCAGAGTGACAACAGCCTTCTCCATTGTCAGCATTCCTTTTCCAGCCCAGCCCTCCCATGAAGATCAATGCATCTTTTCCCATTGATATTTCCTTTTTTCCCCCTCTCTGTCTTTCCTTTTATCTCTCCCGCCGATAGACTGCACTGCTGGTTTTGCATCCAGAGGATCTCAGAGGCAGAGATCGTTAGCCCTCAGCAAAGGAGGCTGGTGCCAAGGCAGCGCTGGGCACCCGGGGTGGCACCACGCCGTCCACTCTGCTTGAGAGGCTGCTGGCACCTTAGGGCTCTGCCGACTGCTCTTGTTACTGGTTATAAAGATTAACAAAATATTTTAAAGGAAGTTGGACAGTTTCAATAAGACATGCAGACTCTGCTTGTGGAACTGAATGTAACTTTATTTTATTTCTTTTTTTTTTCTTTCTCTCTTTCCTTGCTGCCGTCCACAAACTAGGCTAGAATAACTTCTTGGCCAAAGGAAAACCCAGGCTCCTGGTTCAGTGAATTCAAGCGCGGTAAACTGGTAAGATGCATCTCGGTGCTTTCTGTTTTCTTTAACCCATGTCGTATTTTACAGAGCAAAATGGCTCGTTGGCCCAAAGAACAGCCTTCCACATGGTATAGTCAATACAAGCGGGGGTCTTTGGTAAGTGGCTAACCTTGGCCCTCCGGTCTGAATCAGAGCGCGTCATCTGCTTTGGTATGGCCAGACCTCTTGCACTCTGCATGCTGGACTAATCACCATCGTAAGTGGCAGTAAAAACCTTTAAGGTGGAATATTGAAAAAGAAACAAAACCCAATGGGGACGCTTTATCCCAGTCGGCTTGACTGGAAACCTAGGAGGAGGTGACAAGCTTTCCCCTGCGTTAGAAGGGGACGCACAGAGCTGGGGCCGTTGCAGATCTGTCTCCGCAGAGCAATGCGGCAGGCTGCATCCCATGGGAAGGCTGTATCCCGCAGGATGGCTGGTGCTGTCTCCTAAGCACTTCCCATTATGGCACGGGTGTCCCTGTGCTGCTGTCCCCCGGCAGCGTAGCCGTATCCCAAGAGCTGAGAGACCCCTAACACGATGCTTCAGCCTGGAGCTGGGCACCACGCCATCGCAGCCCATATCGCTGGTACCCAGGCTGAGGTGGTAGACCTGCACGTCTCTGGTCTGGGACAGGTTTTCCTCAAAAGAAGAGTCTCATCTCCCACGCTGGAGATGAGCCACATCGGGGACTCCCACACCACCCCCGGAGCTTGGGAGATGTGAAGTCATTGGTTTAAAGGAGGATTTCAAGCCATGTGTGTTTGCCAGGCCTGGTGGACAGGAATTTGACTTAGTCACAATGAAGGATTTTTTTCAAGGGAGAACAACTGTTGTAAGGTCAAACAGTGCTTGATGTCATCAAGCAAGCAAGACAGCAACACGTAAAGCAGAGAAAAAGCTCTGGTATCTTGTCCTGTAACAGAGGACATTCACGTTGTGGATTGATCACTACCAGAGAGCTTGAGCTCTGGCCAGGGATGTCAGAGCAGCCACTAATTGGGGTAAGCCAGGGCTCCTTAGCCAACAGAAATCTATCGCATGTGTATCAATTCTTGTAGGATTAGTGAGATGCGGATAATGAGCTCAGTCAAATTAGGAGAATTAGGGAAGAAGGAAATATTCAGCAGACAAAACTGACCTGGCCCTGAAAGCCAGAGGTGCTCTGACGTACCATCATCCTCTCCCCAGGGCAGAGGTTTCTTGCAGTGCCTCAAACTTCCACCTTAAAAGGCAAACAACAAAGAAAATCACCGTGTTGTTTTCCTGAGCCACATTTCGTTGCCACTAAACACATTTTGCTCTGATTCTGCCCACAAGAAGGATATGGCTTCTGCAGCTTTTCTGCATTCAAGTAAGGCCGCAAAGCCAAGGCTTCAGCCTCGCAGCTCCTTGGAGGGCAACTACTCATAGCTTAATTACAGAGCACTTCATCAGTTAATATTATGAGTACTTCCATTTCTCCACCTTCTCTGCTCTTTTGTTTTTTCCCCAGTCTACCAGCTATGTTAGAGGCTGAATTGCCAAGCTAGAGCGTAGGGCCCATTTCTTTAAACAGGAATTTCATGCTACTTGGAGCCCTTTGTTCCATCTTTCTGTCTTGCTGTTTTCTTGCTTTTTTACCTGTCCTGCATTTTCTGTTTGGAAAAAAAGCCACCAGCATGTAGAAGACCTGCCTAAGCAAACCACAAAACTGTTAAACACACAAGCCATGAAAGTAAAGTCCATTTTTTTTCAAAAGAACCTCTGATTTCACCCAGGTCAGTACTTAAAGCCATAAGATTGGTAAATTGGGGAGACATTTGCCTGGATCCCAGATCAATTGAAATCTGTGTGTAGATGGGTGAGATGAATGGGTCCAAGTTCCCCTCTGGGTGCAGCATTGCCCCTCTTAACTCCATGGAGAAGGTCCCTGGTGCTTTTCCACGCAGCCTGAGCACAGTCTCTTGGGCGGCTGAGCCCACGGGGACCCCCAACACCAAGGGGAAGATTTCCCACCCAGCTGCAGGCTGCAGGCAGACTCCCTATGGATCTCCATGCTTGCACGAGGTATGAGCCGTGAAGATGCTTGCATTTCTTCTGGGGATAGCTAAAGTAACAACAACATAGCAAATATGAAATCCAAAGAAACCAACTTGTTTTGATGTTTGCACACTGTCATTAATCAATGACACAGAGTACTTGGAGCTTATTTCTTACCGTGTCTCACGATACAGCCAAACTGCATTTAGAGGGATAAAAGGGTGGCAGATGTTTTCTTCTGGACTCTGCTTTCCTTCTCCGTGTTACACACAATTCCCAGCACCTCTAACAAGGCCTGCCACCCATCCTGTCCTGTCATCCTCCATAGCCAGATGGCATCTGCCACAGGGAAATGCTGTTGCAGAGAAAACGGGAAAGGATTGATTTTTGCAAAACCGTGTTCCCACAAGCACAAGCCTTATGCACACAACCAGTTCCCAGTGGCTCCAGTTGCAAAGCTGGGACAAGGCTTCCTGCCATCTGCAGAGGCAGAACAGCAACCGAGACCCTGTAACAAGCAGTCAGGCTCTCAAACCAAGCACTGATTGGAAATAAGGAGAAATTAGAGAAATAAGAGAAGCAGGTCCTGCAGATCAGTAGTGCCACGGGTCAGTGGGTGTGTGCCAAGTCGTTGGCATTTTGTGTCCCTGTTCTTCCACGTCCTGGTGGTTTTCTGGTAGCTCTCCTTCTGGCATGCGTGGCTCTCTCATGGTCAGTCATATTTAACTCTCAGGAGGACAGTGCAACAGTATCCTGACAACCGGTTGGTATATTTATTTTTATTATAATTTTACTCATGATTTTATTGTCTGGTTATGAATCTCTTCTACTGTTTGCAGCTTGCACCGGTGTTTCATGGTACCTCGAAGAACACTACGCTGTTTGTGTGCCTGTGTTTGTTTTTTTTTTCTCCTGGTCATTTCTAAAGAAACCCACTGTCCATAGAGGACAGTAAGGAACAGCAGCTCCGGTAGCTCGGCCGTGACTGGAGATGCCCCCGGTACAGTTAGTTTGTACATGCAAACCAGTTGTCCTGCTGTGGGATATGAAAGAACATCCCAGGAATTCCTGAATCCCTTAGGTGCTGGATGTGGGTTTCAATAAACTGGGCTTTGCAGAAATGTATTTCTAGACACACCATTCTCCTCTAAGGGAGAAAAGTAGCTGATGTGCAGGATGGAGCAAATCCCTGTGCCAGGGCAGCTCTGTGATTCATGACATGCCCCACGGGCAGCAAATGCATTTTCCTGAGCTCAGCCTGGCCCAGCAGTGCAGCACTGAGTCCTTGGTGGCAGGAACAGGACCAAGTGCTGTGGAGTAAGCGCAAAGATTGCTTAGAAGCCAGTGTGTTGGTGCCCAGGCAAAACAAATGGGGGATGTCCCAGCGTGTGCAGAACAAAATACAGCAGTCAGAAAATCATGTCAAATAGGACAGAAAAATAATGCCCCGAACCCTTACAGAAATCTGCTTTCTCTCCTCTTCAAAAGCTGGATAAGTATGGTCAGTATTGGCTTAAACTTGAGCCACATATCCCCAGATTTGCTTAGCCCTGCACATTTTTGCAGCCAGGGCTGAAATCTCCCTTCCTTTCTCCTCTTGCCCTGCGTGAGCCTTATTTTTTTAGCTGGCAACCAGCAAGAGAAATAAACTGTCCTTGGTGGCCGTGCCCTGGCCGCAGGAGGACCAGTGCAGCCTCGTGCCCATAGTGCGGCAGGAGCAGCGTCTGCACGCCGGTGGGGTGTGGAGACCGAGCCCCATGCACAGGGCAATAAAGATGGGTGAGACTGGTGGTCCTCAGAGCCCTCTAAGCGTGTTGCATTGCCCCTCACTGCCCAGTATTTCCTCTTCTCCGCTTCTCGTAGCTCTCCTACGTGGATTCGGACGGGAACCCCATTGGAGTGGTGCAGATGACTTTTCTCCGGCTCCTGAGCGCCTCGGCCCACCAGAACATCACTTACAACTGCTACCAGTCTGTAGCCTGGCACGACGCCACCACCGACAGCTATGACAAGGCCATCCGCTTCCTGGGCTCCAACGACGAGGAGATGTCCTACGACAACAACCCCTACATCCGAGCTGCCCTCGACGGCTGCGCGGTACGTGGGCAGAGCTGGTCTCGGCCAGTCCCTGCAAAAGGGGTCAGCACTGGAGGCATTTGCCCCCCTCCCCTGGTTGTCCAGTACCATCTCCCTTAGGACAAATTGCCCCCAAATTTGTAGTTGCCTTGAGGATTGTCCCTGGCATAGGAGACATCGAGCTTGCTCGTCCCTATGCTGGGAATACCTGGCTCCACTCAAGGTTGGGGCAGCTGCAGCACCTGTAGAAACCTGATTAATTTGCTTTATTGCTGGCTGGGCATAGAGGAAGGGACTTGCCTAAAACCACCGGTTGCTTTTAAAAGGTCCCTTCTTTGCTCTTACTCTGTTTATTCACCCAGAATGGGGCCAGCGATGGCACCCAGTTGTGTATGGGTTTTGCAGGCTTTGATAATCAGTTTTTGAAGTGCTTTCAGGAAATCATGGAGGCAAAACATTGAGGGTTTGGTGCTGGGTTGGTTGGGGTATTTTTACGGCATGCTGCTGCGCATGCCTGTGCCCTTGGGAGAGCACAAACTGGAGCAAGGCCTGGCTCCATAGCAAGGTGAGATGGTGTTGCGGGATGCAGGATGCAGAGGTTCGCATCCCTTCTCGTATTTCACGTATGACTTTTAGCATCTTTCTCCCTCGCTCTGTTCCCCCTGACTTTTTTGCCCGCAGTGCAGGAGCAGGTGCAGAAGCCCTCCTCTCCCCACGCTGCCTGCGCTGCTCTTCGCCTTTGCTTTGGCTGTGAGCAACAGCCAGAGTTTGCAAAGGTGCCCAGCATCCTCCCTTTGCTTCTCCCTCCTCCCGTTGGGTCCTGATTTGGGATTGAGCTCTGACATTATTCGGGAGCTAAAACTTTGGCAAAGCAGGCGCTGCTTGCATTCATTTTGAGACCCAGCTTGCTGGTGCAAGAGCCTGCATAATTCTCACCCTCTGCAACGGCAGTGCTTGAAGCCCACGGGACAGGAAGATTGAGATGTTTGACAGAAAAAGCCCTCCTCGTAATCTGAGATGAAAGTGGTTCTGTTCTGGCACACACGGGTTTTTTACTGTAGGAGCAATGAGGAAAATCAGATTAGAATCACTTCTTTTAACACTCTTGCAGAGAGGGAAAGGGCATCCATCTCACTTTTGGAAAGACTCAGAAGCAGCATGGGGAGGTTTATCCTCAAGTGCTTCATCTCTCCTGCTAACGCAACATATCCTTGGTAAAAAGTGCTTTCCCTCCTTCTCCCTCCTCAAGTCTTGGAGATGCTGCAAGACCACGCATTGCACATTTTAAGGCAGACGTGCCTGCTGAAAACCCTTTTGGTTTCAGGGGTTTGGCTCAGGTGCCCTGCATTCCTCTCTTTAGTGAGGGATATTGCATGGAAAGAGGACTGTAGCTCCTTCCCGTTTGTTTGCTTGGTCGCTTCTCACAGGCGGCTGTTAGCACAACCAGTCTCGGTGTTGTAAATAAACAATTGTGACGAGAACTAAAGCAGAGTGGGAGCAACAGGCACGCGTGGGGAGGGAGCATCGGGAGAGGCTGAACGAGCCCTGGTGCAATGGTGGGGCACAGGGATGTCATCTCCTGGCTCAGAGCTTTGGGCATCGCTTCCAAATCGGCGTGCCCTAGCCCTTCCTCTCTGCTAGAGACATTCCTGCAGGATATAAAAAGGAGGTAAAATATGCCAGGGGAGCTCCTCAAAGCCCTGCAGAGAGAGGCTGTGTTCCCATACTGTCTCCAGTACCCCAGTAGGTCATCCCCCCTGAACAACAGGCACGATATTTAAGATTGAGCCCTACCAAAATGTGGTTGGGCTGCCCGACACAGTGTTGCCGCAGAGGTCGTGGTAGGATCCGTGCTCCGGCCGTGACGGAGGCTGCCGCAGCCGGCAGATCTCCAGGGCTGATGTTCAGGCTGTTATTTGAACGTGTTTTTCCTGATCTTACAGCCCTTCCTCAGTAGCTGTGATACAGCCTGTTCTTCTGAGGCACACAAATCAGAGGGTAAGGCAGAGCCGAAAGCTGCTCCGTAAATTCACTTGTTTGTGCAGCTTTGTATGCCCTCGGGTGCGCTTCTGCTCCTCTAATAATTATTTATATTTCAGCAATAACTGTATGGCTACTGGGCACGATAAAAAGACACCACCACCTTGTGAATTCCATCAAACTTTAAACACGGTCTTTTCAGTAGCGCTCAGATAATAGTCAAACTAATATATTCAAATTAAATCGCTCGCGTTTGCTCAACAACCCATGCGTGTCCTCGGGGAGGCAAAACAACTGCACCACAGGCACAGTTTTACCGGGCTCCTGCTCCAGCTCTGAGACACGCTGACAGCAGAGTTCGTGCCTTTTGATCTGCCTGGCAGCAGCGTCATCTTCTCCAAAGTCTGGGCTCAGGACAGTCATCTCCCAGGGGTTTGCTCAGTGGTCGCCATCCCACTTGAGAGCATGTCTGCTAAGTCTCCAGGGCAAACGTAGGGTGTTTGGGTGCTGGGTGCCTCTAATTCAGCTTAGAAAATACCTGGGTGAGATCGTCACCATATTCCCAACTGATAGGTGAGTGCTCTTGATAACTCACTGTTGTTGGGTTGGAGGCATCGTCAGAGCTGTTCTCTCTCTCTCTCTTCTCCCTATTAGGCAAGGAAGGGCTATCAGAAGACTATCCTGGAAATCAACACGCCCAAAGTAGAGCAAGTACCTATAGTTGACATCATGTTCAATGACTTCGGAGAAGCGTCACAGAAATTTGGATTCGAGGTGGGACCAGCTTGCTTCATGGGCTAAGAGCCACCTGAAAACTAGTCTCCAAATGAGCAACCTCGTAACCTCATTGCGCCATTTAATTAATTAAAAAAGAAAAAAGAAAAAAAGAATTCCTTGTCACATGCACGTTCTGAAACTGGACAGCGATGGGTTATTTTTTTCCGTTTCGTTTTGTTTCTCTTTTGCCCGAGTTCCTCTGCGCTGCCGCACCCAGACATACCGAATTGCCAACTGAGAGGACCGTTTCCACGACAGACACAGAATCGCATGACCGACCGCTGCACGCGTGGCCCAGAGACCTGTCCCCACGCCGCCACCACTGCTGCTCCCACCACTGCTGCTCCACGGCCACCGAGCAGACCCCGCCGCCATCAAAGACTTCTTCTTTTTCTTGCCATGAAGCGATACCAAGTGCTTGTCTGTAGATTATTATTTGTTTGTTTCTAAGGAAAAATGGAAAAAACTTGAAACTCCTGTGTTCAGCTTGACGTTGAAGTCCCAGCAGTCCTGGCTCCAATCCAAACCCTGACGAAGCTCATCGGAGGCATTTTGTTGACTTCCGTGAGATTTGTATCAGCTCAAGCAAGTAGACATCACAGCCACTTCCAGATTTTTTAATATCACCATTGAGTCATGTAATTCTACGTTTTACAAAATTTAACACCATGAATTCGATCACTAAAAGTTACACTGGGCATCTCATTCCCATGTATTAAAGGTGCTTATATTTTTGTATGTTTGTAAGTAAATATTTGTATTGTATATTATTTTAAATGTTTAAATGTTTCTGGCTTCAAAACATGCATGTGACCCTGTCTGTATTAAAACCACCGCCCTTCCCACCACCATCCCAGCCAAGCGTCCACCTGGGAATGAAGACTCGCGTCCCCACCACTTGTGCCTCTTCCCAGCGCCAACCCTGGATCTGGAGGGGCTTGGAGTTCCACCCAGGCATGAGTCTTTGCAGGATGCTGGCCCAATGAGTGGCAAACCAGCCCTCCCTCCGAGCCACAGATGCCTTTTGGAATGATTTGCTTCAAAATAAGGAAATTAAAGCCACTTTTTAACAGGATTTCTGCAAAACCCTGATCTAAAAGCAGGATCTGCTTTGAGTCTCTGCCTTTTTATACACTTGCTTACCTTAACATACATGTTTTAAATTAATTCTTTTTTTTCCTTCAGCATTCTTCTAAAATAATAATAAAAAAAAAATCCCTTCTGAGTGGCAGATTGCAGTGGCAGGGGAAATCCATTTGTCCTCTCTGAATATAAAGTGTAAAAAAAAAAAAAAAAAG
>WHYT01017265.1:334785-345690 GCA_009806455.1 Tetrax tetrax | reverse complement strand
GCTGTCAGGAAATTCACATCGTGCACTACATAAAACAAAAGAAACTTGGTTTGTTTTTTTTTTTTCTTTCTTTAATGGGGCCTCTTTCCAAATTAGAATGAATGAGATGATCATAAGGGTATAAGAGAAGGATATTGCAAGAACAGTCCAAACTGTTTTAGAAATGGATTTCAGGGGGGAACATAGTTATAAAAATTAAGCCAATTAGATTGAATATGAGGTGTTTTTTCCCTTCAAGAAGCAGCACACAGAGGTAGATAATTAAGGCCAGTACAGATGTAAGGATTAGTATTCCTGGCTGTGAAGCCCACAGTTTTAATTAGTCACCAGGTCTTTCTACAGGGCTACGTTAATAGACGAGGGTGTGGTGACCTTTCCTTTTCTTTTTCACCAAGTTTATTACAGCCCTGCTCATTGCCACGGAGCGTTATGGCTTTGTGCTTGCAGCTGCTTTAAAGGCAGAGTGAAAGCCTTGACCGTGGGTCACCCCAAAGGCACAGCAAGCACATTGTCCAGAACCAAGAAGCCCTTGGTGTCTGCCTTCCCACGCGCATTTCCTTCGGCGCATCCGCGGCTCCTCGGAGCAGGGGAGCGAGAGCCATGGCAGCTGATGGTGGGCAGGCTCCGGAGAGGTGAAGGGATGGAGGACTTGGTGCCTGCTGGGATGCATGGATCTTCTTTTCAAAGGTGTCTGCTCAACTTTGTATGAAAGCCAGCTTTTAATATGTGCAGGTGCTTGTGAAAGTGTCCTCCTGCCTGCCTGACTTCTCCAGTGCTCTGCCTACAGGTGAACACGGATTCCTCCTTCCCCTTCTCTACCTTTCTACTATTTCCCTCTCATCTTTTGCTCCTTTTAAGAAAACTACCGTGAGACTTAAGGAAAACCTTAAGGAAAAATTTAAGGAAATCTTAAGAAAGCGAAGGCATCTTTAAAGTGCTGATAATTTCAACGCCTTGTCTTCCACTGCATGAGCAGATTTCCCAGGAGTTCCTTGAAATGCCAACAGTAGTTGCAAAAAGTTTAACTTTCCGGATGTGCTACAGTCCGTGCCTGGTGGCTGAGCTGTTTCTGCCCTCACAGCATCATCCCTGACACCGTCTGCATGATAAAACCCAAACACACAGGACAGAACATGCCTTTACGGTGCCCCAGCACTGCACCCTCCCTTATCACCTCCGACTCTCTTTCCAGGATCCAAGGGCACCGGACGAGCGTGCAGACATTGCTCCTCTTCCACACAAACATCCTGAAGGGGTTTGCGGGGAGAAAGCTTTCCTATCTCCAGGAGAAATTTGTTAGGAGGGTTGCATAGAGATTTGCGTGTGTGCGTGTGTAGTTTAACAAACCATTCATCTCCTGGGTTTATTGATGCACAGAGATTTGCAGGTCTTTGAAATGAAAATACCTGTTTCATCTCTTTTGTAGCCGTGTCATTATCTGTACTGGGCTGGAGTAAATCAGCCAGACTGACTTTGCAAAGTCTCTGCTATTACACCGGGGTGAAACTCACGTAAATGAGATCAGAGTCAAGTCCAAACCTGGCAGTAAATGAACTGCAGCAGCAAAAGCAGGTTTAAGGGATGTGTACTGCAGTTTAATGGATACGTACAGCTCTTGTCTTATTGCTGGGTTTTAGGAGAACAGCAACCATTTAATTGACTTTGATAGAAGAGGACCTCCTTAGCACTGTAGTGTAGGGCAAAACTGATCATGAGTGTAATTGAGGCGTTTACTTCCAACATATATTTGTTCTTTCTTACTGTAACTCAAAAAATGTGTAGAAGTGGCACTTTGGGACGTGGATTACCAGGCATGGTGATGTTGATTTGATGGTTGGACTTGATCTTTGAGGTCTTTTCCAGCCTTAATGATTCTATTCTATTCTATTCCAAGGACGCTACAGCCAAGAAGTCGTGGGCTTCACACTTTTGTCTTGAGCACAATCACTATGGCTGACAGTGTCAGTGCTTGCGAGAAGCACTGAGGCGTGGGGCGAGAAGACTCACCGATGGTTCCCTGTCTCCGCAATGCGCACCCCCGGCTGCTCTCCCTCCCGTCAGTGCCGCAGCGAGCCCTCGGCGTGCACACCCACGGAGCATCGCTCGCCTTCCCCGGTCCTGAGCATGGGGCTGAGCTTTTATTAATGAATATGTTCCCTCTCTCTGATTCCTGAGACAACATGCTTTGGGTGCCTTCCTTTCCTGTTTCCTTTGCTGGAGTTGGAGGTACAGGGGTGTGCAATGACTGCGTAGGCAGATGCCGATGGCTACTGGAAGCAAATCAAGGGCTCTGTCTCCTCCTGCAAACCCCTGGGCTGCCAGCCCCATCCTGGGGAGGTTGGATCTGCCTTCCTGTATTTTCTTCCTCAGCACCACGCGCAAGCAGGAATGATGAGCATCCCACCAGGCATCCTCGAGGCATGGGAAGACCTGCCCACAGAGGGTCTAACGAGCACTGCAGGCAGGAGTTGCCATCCCGAGCCTTTGTCAGGTTTCACTGTGCTGCAGCCTCAGAAATGCCACCACATTTCTGTCCTGCCCAGGGGAGACTGCTGAAACACCTGATCCTGCTCGACAGGGAGAGGGGAGGGTGGCCCACAGGCTCTGTGGATCGGAGAAAGGCAGCTCCTCTCCCTCCTAGAGATTTCATGGCACTTTTCCCACGAGCAGATGACACTGCTATGGTGGCAACCACCCTTTTCCAGATGGCTCCTGTCATTTAAACCTTCTTTATCCGTCTGAGGAGAGAAACCGTTCTGCTGTGCCAGGTTACAAACACCCTGCCTTTCACTTCTGAGGGAGGCCATCCCTTTGCGTTCCCTTCATAACAAAAATAAAATAGAAACGGATGCATATACGTAGGACAATTATCACTCAATTAATTCCAGTCCTGTCACCATAACGCTCTGTTTGACCTTATTCATAGTTACTTGATCTTCAGCTCTTTAATATTTCAGATGACCTTTTGGGCTGGAAAGATGCTGCTGTTTCTCACTGGCATCCATGTGTTGACTTGTGCATCAAATCACAGCAGTGGACCCAACCTCATTTATCATTCCATTTCAGGTGGCAGCAGAGCCATTAGTCAAACGGCTGGCCACACATGTAATCAATCTTTAATGAAACAATAATTGCACCTTCCACTCTGCAAGACCTCTGCCTTTCTTAAAGGTACCTTGTATGTTAATTATTGAAAACAATTGTGTTTTACCAGCAATAAGTTGTGTTTCATCAATTGGCATCTTTCAAAAGAATTTTAATTGGGAAATTTATGACCCTCTGTTTCACTAGGGGATGGATAAACAGCAGTTTCTGTTCCTCTTTCTCTCACTTGAGTATTTCTCATGGTTCCTGGAGGTTTTTGCACCTTGCCAGAACCAGAGAAGCATGGGATCCATGGGCTGCTGGGCAATAAAGAGGTGAGACAGGTACATGGCACCCAAGGTCGTGCTGGTGAATTCCTCTGTGCAAACCATCCCTGTTCTGCAAGTGGTGGTTATGGCAGAAGTAATGGAAAAACCCCAGAAAACATTTCCAAGGTGAGAGACCTCAGGGCTACCTGTGTTTTTGTAAAGTATTCAGACTGGCATTATTTACCAAGCTTTCAGAGAGTTAGTTCTGAGATGTATGGTAGTAAACGAGGCTTTCACCAGGTGAAGCTCCTGATTGCCTGTGACCCATAAAAAGCCACCAGCTGCTGGGTTCTTCTTCCTTGCAAACTGGGAAGGGTTCAGAAGAAGCTCCTCTTGTGTATGTATCTCCTTTGAAGTTAAGTGGAGGTAAGCCAGAAGGTTTATTGCTAGCAGCCTTTGGAAAATGAAAAACCTTATTAAGATTCAGGAATTTTTTAAATTAAAACAATAGATATTTTTTAATGAGCATGAAAAAATTCTGTGAATTTATAGACTCCAGAATACTTTGACATTTGTGAGAGGAATTCAAGTGTCTGTGATTCTGTTTGGTTTGGGGGTAAACCGCTTAGTGATGGAGCAACATTTTTAAAAGGGAAAGCAGTGAATGTGTGCTAAGTGCTGCTGTTGGTCCTGCTGTAGCCTCTGTGGATTTCAGAAATAGCAGCAGGGCACTGGTCCTCCAGCAGCAACAGAGAAGTTAACATGAAGAAAGTTCCTATTATTCCCCTCTTTATTTTCTCAGTACAGTATTATTTTCCTTTTGTGTTTCCTTCACCTTGTTTACAACCTTTCAGCAGTTATTCCAATTGAATTTTTTGTTTTCTCTTTCTTTACTCCTGAAATTACCCTCAGCCTTGTTGGAAAAGGCTGTTACAACCGCCTGTACCTGAGCTGTTTGCGCTGATGTCCCAATGGAGGAGGTGAGCTGGCTGGGAGAAGAAAATGAACAGTTCTATTTATGCAGCAAGCCTAATGATGGTGGAGCAAGGTAAATATGCTAACAAAGAGCCTCTGCCTCAGCCATGACAAAGCTCTGTCTTGGGGAACAATCTCTCTTTTTGTTAAGTTTCTCTCCCATCCTTGTTGACTTTCTCTGTGCTGCATTAAGACAGCTCTTGTGTTACACAACAAAATGGTGATGGAGAAAGCAACCCATCAAGCAGGTAAAGCTTTGTGTGCAGTGCTGTACACGTGTTTTCTTTTTTTTTTTTTCTCCCCAACTCTCTTTACGTAGCTCCATTCTTTCCTACTCTCAGCTGCCCTGGTTCAAGGTTTCCCTGTACTGAACTGTACAAGCTCTCTGCTCAAGGTACAGGATAAACCAGCGACTGAGAAACAACCTCAGCAGAGCTGCCCCGGCACAGATGCAGGGGAAGGGTGGTGTGAGCATCGCAGGAGGACATGCCTTTCCCTTCTCTGTGTCCCCCTGTAATTCTCATCTCCCTACCAGCCCCCTTAACGAATCACCAATCTGCAGTGAGGAGCTCCTCTCCACCCTGCCTTTGGGTCTGGTCAGGAGTGGATGACCTGGGTATTTTTTTTGCTCTATTTGCATGTTACCGCTTGATAGCGGTCACTCCTCCCGCAGGACTTTGCCAGGTGCTGAGCTTGGTCCCACAGGGATGTTTCTCGCTTCAGGAAACCACGCACTGTGAAACTGGCAAGTGCTGCTGGGTGCCCAGGGATCAACGTGCTGGCAGGAGCAGAACACAAATCTGTCCCTGCCAAAGCCAAGCAGGTCCTGGTGCCCCTGGAGCCGTGATTATGACTGAGGTGCACGAGCAAAGTCTCTTGGGTCAGGGACAAGTAAGCTGTCTACCTTCTGCCAGCTTATTGTGGTCTCCCCGTGTAAACTGCTCATGTGCAAGGGTATCTTACTGTGCTTTCTGGCAGGTGTCAAGTAGCATGAATAAGATTTTTTGCTCGTATATCCTTGGGCCTGGCTGGCTGAATGTAGTGTTGGGCATGATGCATAGGGTTGAGGTTTCTAAAGGAATATTGGCAGGCTGAGGGCATGGATGTTGCTTGTGCTGAAGAGGGGATGCTGGTTGGACATCCCATGGCGAAGTCCCAGGCTGGGCCACCTGGATGCAGAGGTGGCTACAGGATGGCACCAGTCTCAGCTGGTGAGAACTGTCTTGGAGCAAAGCCGAGTCCTTCAGAGGGAAGGAAAAAAAAAGTTAAACCGTTCTGCTAGTACAGGATTAGCTAGCATAAGGTTAAATCCCACTAAAGGCTGGACTGCAGGGTGATCAATGACATGGCTTCCTGTATTGTTTGATAATTAATTGTTAGAATCCTATTGTATTAAGGGGTGGGGAAAATAGAAAGATGAAAGAGGAATGCCCTTTTCCTTCTGTGCGCACTGAACTTCATTTGTTGGGAAAGGATTTATAGTTTTCATCATAATTTAATTCTAAAACATATCACTTAATTAAAGGGATTTATTAAAATCCTCTGGCAGTGCCTTTTTACGATTAGCCCGGGACTCAGATCCTGAATGTCATGCAGAAAATTCATCAATTGATGTATTTGACTGCACAGGTCTCACTCCCTCCCCACCCTGACTGACTCTGAGTGGAAGAAAGGAATCTGTAGTCAAAAGCGTAAAAATCTTGAAGCTAGAGGAATTCAGCAAACTAACCTTTCTTTTTTCCTTCTTCTCCCTTTCTTGCTGGGACTGGTTTTACAAGCTTTTGTTAATGGGATGATTGATACAGACAATGGAGCACTAAGCTGTCAGTTTTCCAGAACTGTGTAGCGAGTCTGACTCCAGCGTTTGAGCTGTGCTCTGCCAGCAGTGACAGGGACACCAGTTGCCCAGCCTCTGAGGAGGACATGTGAGATGGGTTCATGCTGGGATGCAAATAGTACAATGGTACCCACCGTTCCCTCAGTAGGGCCTTGGGCTCTGCATATCACACGACTCTGAATTAGCTCTGACCCTGTAAAGGCTCTGACACTGATTGCTCTGTGAGACCCCCTCCTCCTCAAAATCAGTGAGCTCCTGGGATTGTATGGGAGAAAGGTTCTGCTTCCTCATTGTATGGCTGAAGGAAAAGGCTTGAAAATGCTTCTGGAAATGCCTAAAGAGCCAAGATACTGAGGGCAAACAAGGGGAACACCAAATGGGTTGGGAATGAGCATCCTGCCTCTTCACCCTTTCCCAGTATCGAGGCTGGTCTGGCCCTGATGGGGACTCTGGAATGGGAGCATATCCAGCTGCAGGAGTCAGCTCCCTTGCTACCAGCCGCTGTCACTTGTTTGCCAAAGAGTTATTCTCCTCCTATTTGAACTTCTGATATCTATCGAGAACTGCTCTTCTCTAAACCCATAAATCCTTCCATAAACCGAGTGGAGAGCTTGAGAGTCTTATTAAAAAACTCATGAACGAGTTCAAACCATCTCTGATGACACTGTGCCTGTAGCCTTTTAAGTCTTCCACTGTGAAATCAGGAATTTCAGCACCGCCTTTGGCATTGCTTCCCGAGCTGGTGGCTCGCGCTGAATACAAATCAGCGCTTGAGGGCTCCGTCTCTGGATCCTTCTGCCAGGCTTAAACGCAGTCAATCTCTGGATGTAGCTGTCTATTAGCCCTGTTTGTTAGATGTGGGAAGACTAGAGGAGACAGAAAAGAAGAGAAGCCCACAGAGGGAAGGCTCTTTCAGTTCTCTTCCTGTGCTGTGTGGGGATGTGGACTGCAGATGAAATGCTGCTTGGGAGACACCTTTGCAGTCTGACTGTGCCTATGTCTTAACTGGCTGCTGCATGGTTGTAGTGGGAGAGCCCAACATTGGTGGCTGATCCTTTTGGTTTTGCCTTTACCACCTCAGGCGCAGGGAGCAGCTATTTAAGTCAGCACCAGATAGGTGTAAAGGCTCTGTTTTTTGGGGTAGAGCACATGAAGGCTCTGAAAGTATTTGGGAAGGCATTTCCAACTGCTTTACTGGGGTTTGTGACCCTCTTCTCAGAGGCAACAAGACACTTCTTCCGCCTCTTGCCCAGATTCACGATGCACGTGCAGGCACTGTAGCGCTTGGGACCAAGATGTGCTCAGAGCCATGGGAACCCAGTTCCTGATTAGACCCACCCAAGAGAAAGGAGTCATCTTCTGATGTGAAAAGATGAGCATAGAAAGCCCCTTTTCCCCACACCTCCTCCCACATCCTCTGGTTTCAGACCATAGGCCCTTTCCCCCAGGGTGACTGAATTTCCTTGTGCAGCTCCTATGAAAACCCCACCTCACCAGGGTGGGTTGGGAAGGACATTTAGAGCTCACAGGGCTTTGCTTTTGGAACCCAAGTAAACTGCTTGCTGCAGCGTTTTTCTCAAAAATAACTAATTCCTCTTGGTGGGTTTTTCCCCGTCTTTTCTGTTGGGGGGTGAGGGTTGTTAGTGCGGCGGTTCATTTGCATTACAAAATGCAAGTAAGATGTTGTCCTCAGGGTTATGAAGTGCTGTCAGAAGACTGAATTAAAATACAGTGCCCTGAGTCCCTCTTGGTTTGTATTTAATTAAGGCCTTTCGTTCATCGCTTGTTTCTGCATCCCATCATCTTTGGTTTATGAAGAAAGAGGAAAGTAAGGCTTCCTTCTGACAAAGATGCTGATAAATGTTTTCTGGAGGCAACAGGCTCCTCTGGCATCTAGATATCTGCTGCTAATTTCTTTAACCTATACATTTTTTTTTAATGACACAGGCATTTTTAAAATTTGCTCTTTACAAGAGGGAGTCCTGCCGAGTTTACACAAAGGAGAGGATGATTCCTTTCCTCCTCGCTCCAACGCCAGTTGCATGCTGAAGTCTCCCTGCTGCTCCTGGCATTGGTGACCAGTGCTTTTGGGGGATAGAGAACTGGATTGTGTTACTTTTTGGACAAAACTGAAAAACCAGTGCAAAGGAGACAAGGGTAGAGTCTGGCTGCTGACTCTTACCAGCAACTGCTCTGAGTTGGGAGCTCCCAGCTCCCTCCAGCAAATGTCCCCGTGCTAGATCTGGAGTCTTTCAAGTCTGGATGTAGAAGTGATGGTGTGCTCAGACCTTGCCTTGGTTTCTGTAAATCTCTTTTCAGAATGAGTTTTTATATTTATCCTCCCATCTTTATTCTGGTTACCAAAACACACTCTCTCACTGTAGATAATTAAAAATGCATACATATTTCAAGAGCAGAGCTATTCTGAAAGCAGCTGAGATGCAGCCGAGCATGCCCACTTCCATATTTTACCCTTTGAACTTCATAGGCGTCAAAGAGAATAATTTTCAGGGAGTGATGAATAGCTTACTCTGGCATTTGTTTGCTTGCTGTCTTCCTTCAAGAAAACATGAGCATTTTTGCTGGCTGTAAAAGTGCAGGGGAGATGCTTCAGCCCTCCCAAGGTGTGAAGAGCAAGCTTGCTCCGTCTCGCTGTGCAGTGTGAGGGGGTTGCGTCTATCCGGAGCTGCCAGAGCACGCTCCAGCCTGCAACTGCGACACCTGGGCTCTCCTGGCCCTACATAGACTTCATCACTGCCTGGCTCGCTCCTCCTGGCTTTGTAAAACCCCCCATCCACTTCACTCCTGATCTGCTGTCCTACTCATCTCTGGCTCTGCCTTCCCCAGAGCGAAGGCTGGCATTTCTCTCACTTGCTGGGGAAAATTCAGGGATATTTATCACTGTCAGCATGGAGGTGGGGCGGGGGGTGTTCATAACAGCTTGCTCTGTGTGTTCTTGCACATGATGAAGTTTTTACATAGGCTTAAATCTGGATTGATGATTTGCCCTGTTCTCCGAAGAGCTGTATGGCAGTGATGGCATTGCGGAGCAGCCTTCAGTATATCACCACACAGACTTGCCAGAGCACTTCCCCAGCTCTTGTCCTTTCTAACAATACATTATTTAAGAAAATTCAATCTGAAGTGCACATGTGACTATCCTTCTGATTCACAGGGTCACACACACCAGGGGCTTTGCTGGAATAAATAAAAGCCTCTACTTAAGGCTTGTTGGTACAGTTGCCTTCACTCAAACCTTTCCTGACAGTGCTTATCAATTATTTGGGCCCATGTTGAGAGGGAAAGGCTCTGTGCCATGATGCCCGTTGTTGCTGGTGAACATCCTGAAGGCTGACAGCCAAAATCCTGGCTCCCCTTGAGGGTGCCTGCTTCGCTGCTGGCGACAAGTAAGGATTTTTTTCCCTTGCCATGTGTTTGAGCAGGAGAAAGGGTTTCTTATCAAACCCCACCCAGGGCTTCTCCTCCCACATAGCCAGCACAGCTGTGCCTCATTGTTAATGGGAGAATAATGGGAGCAAGCGGATGGGAGGAGAGCTCTCTCCCATGGGTGCTGGGAACAGAAGATGCTCTTCCCTCGTCAGTCTCCTGCTGATTTTGGTCGGCTCTGTCCCAGCTCCCCTTGTGTGTGTGAGAAACACAGCTGGGGAGGGAAGAGCAGAGGGAGGAGACAGGGGAGGCTCTTCAGTCCTTGTTCAGTAATAACTTATTTATTCAGAAATTTGAAAGGTGTGTTAGCTCTGAACACACAAGGGGTGATAAGACCTAGAGAAAGGAGAAAAAAAAACCCAAACCCGTCTGCTTCTGTTTTAACTCTTTCACCTCTTCTTTTAGAAAGATAATTTAAATGGTGCAGTGTGTGGACACATCATGTCATGGCCTAGCAAATAAGTCTTGAAATACAAGTGTTGCTTCAAAGCCAAACCCAAATCAAGAGGGAATGAACTGGAACTCACAGCTGCTGGGACCCTGCTCAGCCCAGCCGGGCTGCGGCTGCCACCTCTCCCCTCGCTGCTCTTACCCAGCTCGGTGACTCGGACGCTGGTCTCAAGAGAGAATCGATGGAAAAGGACCATTACTGTTATTTATTGTGCGCTGTATGGATTTGGTGGCAAGCCTGCAAGACTAAGCTTCCTCTCATTCTGTGCATTGTCCTTCCTGGGCTCAGAAAGGGGAGCTTTTCCTGCTGCTTGCCTGCATGATGAGTAGATGAATGAAGGCCACTTTTCTCCAGCGCTGTCACTCAGACTCGTTTTACTGACAAGCTTTCCCCATTTTGTTCTCACACTTTGTAAGAGCTTTGGAAGGCAGACGCTTTGTGCTGTGTGTTCTGAGAAGGGTCCCTGCTCAGTAAAGCTCTGGTATTAAGGAAGCACTTAAACCAAGGCAGATGTTTACATGAATTTTGGAGCAGAAGCTGCAAAATGCTTAGGGAACATGCAGTCAAGCTTTGCTCCACAGCAGAGTGCTGAAATTCTCCACTTTGGAGAGGGGGTTACATTTCATTCTGTAATTCAGTTTTCAAACACCCAGAGTGCCGGCAATGATGTTATAAAGTGCTCACCTCGCTGTTAATCTGCGCTGCAATCTAACCACCTGAAAGGCACTTTCTGGGGGATGAAACTGTTTTGTTCATATTGCTTTTTTTTTTTTCTTTCCCCTCCTATTGTTTGTTTGTTTGGTTTTTTTTTTTTTTTTTTTTTTTTTTTTTTTTTTTTTTTT
>WHYT01017265.1:309564-334765 GCA_009806455.1 Tetrax tetrax | reverse complement strand
CATTTTAATTAACAGCATCTAATATGGGTTGAGTTGTATTTTGCAAGTGTCAGCATTCTTTCCCCCCCCCCCGTCCTTCCCTGTAGACCAAATGTGGAAAGTTACAGGAGGACAGCGCTAAATGATTGCGGTTGATTTAGCAGTGGTAAAGCAAGTCGTTAGCAAAGTGCTTTATGAAGCCATAAATGTCCTTTCCAAGTCCTTTATTGGATTCCTGGGGAAAATCTGTTTGTCACAGAGGGTTATGCATCACCCTGCTCTTCACCTAGAGAGTAAATGGGTGAGAGCAGACACTGCTCGTGTCTCACCTTTGTGGGGATGCTCCTCTCAAAAGCAGAGGGGATGGCAGATCCTGGTGCAGCACCTGTGCTCCATGACCCTCAAATTCTGGTTGGATTGGTAACTAACAGGAGTGGGGCCAGCTTTTACCAGATCAGCTGTGAATTGAACAAAGCCCCTGATAAAGTCACTGGCAAAGCCCTTAATGATTCCAGTTGTGTTTGATCAAGCCCCAGGAACAACCTGAGCCAGTCTGTTTTGCTTAAAATTAATTTTTCCTCTCTTAAGCTATACTGGTGCAGCTCTCCACTCAAGTTTCAAGTGGATGGGAGTTTATCCTCATCGCCTCTTGGCTCAGCTCTCAGAGACTGAACATCAGAAAAAATATTTCCAGCCTGAAATTCTGATTAATCCCTCGAAACCCATGGCAAATGCTCCCTGTTATCAAAGAATGATGGAAAAAGGGCTGCAGAGAGAGATCTGGCAGCTGCCAGCTGTGAGTGTGCTGGTACAGGAATAGGTGAGCAGCCTGAGAAAAGACTTTCTCCTCTCATATCTCTGACAACATTGCACCTTCCTTTCTACTGGTGTTCAGAGCGGGAAATGGAAAGTATAGAACTGGAACATCTCTATCAGAAAGGTGATACACGTGAAAATGGGACAGATATTCCTGTGGCACTGCTGTAACGTAACTGCAGATAAAAACATGTCGAGAGCGAAGAACTTGATGGAAGGAGTGGCCATGGACTGGATTATTCCTTGGGATTTTATTTAGTTCCATTTTGGAGGCAAAGTACTAAGTGATTTGCTGTTTCCAAATCACTCTCAGAGCTGCCAGATCTAGTCCAATAAGCAGAAGTCAAGTTTACTGTATAAAGCCCACATTCACAAACCAGTGGTTTTTGTGTGAAGGATCCTCCTTCTCCTCCTTCTCACAGCGGTTCAAAAGCCTGTGCCAAACCGTTGAAGAATCTGGTACAATATATATCAAGTTTAACAACATGTGTAGAGCTACATTTTGCAATACATTTCTCTTGGATGCCCAGTGTGCTCGACCTGATTGTGAAATACAGCAGGCGCTGCATTCGGCGTTGTTGCCTCCCATCACCCACAAGTGCAAAATGGTCTCTAATATTTAATATCTATTCAGCAGGCAAGACTTAATGAAGACTTAAAGCACAAGACCGGGTTTTTTTTTGGTTTTTTGGGTTTTTTTTTTACATATATCAGCCGAGGATGTATGGCTCATAACGCGCGCTAGGGTTTGCAGGCTTCCTCCTACTCTGTACCGGCGAGCCAAGCCCGTAAAGCTGATACTACATCATCACTTCTGTGATTTATTGTGTGTAAATATTCTTTCCATGGGAAGTGGCGTATAAATTCATCCCTGTGCCTTTTGGGGTTGAACGGGGCTGTCGGTGGGTGTTGGTGCCAGCTGCGGAGCGTGCCCAGAGCCTCGAGCTTGCAAGGCGAAGGGCACCAAGCCATCTCTCATTCTCACTTCTAAAAAGCAGTTTTGCTGACAAAACATGCACCCTTTGGATGCTCCTTGCCTGGTTCTGCAGTCCTAGGGAGGTGTTTCATGTTCAGACGGTTCCAGCTGTGCTTTGACCAGATGTGTTTATGGAAATAACCACAGTAGGCTCCAGAGTCCTTTCCCAGCCGACTCCTATTAATTCAGACCTCATCAATTTACGACCAAAGATTTCCTGACCACAAACCACATTTCAGTTTGGAAGTAGACAAGTAATAACCTTGGTGATTAGGATGACATTCCAGAAACGTGGCTGCTTTACCTCCTGGAGTGCCTCAATCCAAAGAGAACACGCCCAAGTGTTCAAATCCTATTTATCTCCTCCGAGTGAGCTGTTAGCGCAGAGAGCATCCTCCCTCCCTCTGCCTTCTGCTCTTGTCCTCCAAACCCAGCACCGGCCGAGTGCTCGGTTCCCTTGCCAGCCGCCCTGTTGGCACTCATGGATGTAGGCAGCCGCTGCTCACCTCGTGCGCGTTTATCCACATCTTCTGTGGGTACCTCGGCTGCTCACTGAGACTCACTGGAGTGAATCTCATGCTGGAGAGGTGCCCGACCCACATAGAAGAGCCTCAGCTTTAACCTTCCAGTGCTTCTGTACTCGCATGTGTTTACACCTACGGATTTCTTCTGTGGGTGACCGGAGAGCTGTATCGCCCTGGCATTCCTCTAGTATGTGTGATAAGAACTTGTGATTTACATTTCTTCCCATTCTTTAGCATTTCTCCTGTGTTTTTGTTTACCCAGCAGGTGTGCTCATTTTAGGATGAGAGAAGGAGAAAAAATAAGTGTGTCAAGCTTACACAAAGAGACTAAAAATCATACAGGCTTAGGAGAGAGGTGCTAATTTCCTTTGGGGAAAAATACTCCCTGAGGGATATAAATGGATCTTTTCTCTGTTTTACTCCATTAGCAGTTACTTCTGGCTGGCCAGCAGAAGTAGGCTGATCAATTAATATTTTAGGCTTTCAGTCAGCTTGAGTTTATAGCTCATCGCAGCACCAGAACCTCGCACAGAAATCTTTCCTTACTGGCCTTTGTAGTGCAAAACTGATTCCTTTGCAATAAAAAAACAAAACAAACAAACAAGTCCCCCCAGCCAAAGTCTCTGCAGAACTTGTTTTTATGGTGGCTGATATGGGGGTCGGCTTTCACTGCTGATCTGGGAAGATACTGAATTATCCAGAAACAAAAGCTGCTTTCGTAGGAGGTAGTGTGACAGGGGAACGATGCCCCAGTGCTAATTTAACCAGGATTGCTAATTTAACCAGGACTGCTGATTCCTGCCATGTCATTGTCAAAAACATCTGAATTTAGCAACAGTGAGCTGTGTTTTACTGTCACCGAATCCCCTTCACCCTCTGGCAATGAGTGGGCTCCTGGCTTGATGGGGTGGGAGGGATGAGACCCTATGGGACAATCGGTGAGCAGGAGCCTCCCAGCATCAGCACTTTGAGCATTGTGGGTGAGCCGTGCAAATAAGATTGATTTGTCTTTCTGAGGGGGGTCAGATGCGTTTAATTTATTCTTAAGCATTTAGCTGATGTCTCAGCTATGACATCAAGACGTGGGGTAGGACCCAGATCACCCCCAGCCTTCCCAACATCTGGAAGCAGCTTGATACTGACCTGCAGCACCCTGAGGTGCATAGGAGATGCCAAGAGGTGGGGTAAGAGCAGGGAACAGCTCGGAGATGATGGGGTTAAACGGTTCCCACTGCAGAAAGCCTTGTGATAGGCACGCCTGAGTCAGGTGTGATGAGTAACTTTAATGACTATTAATTAAGTACCAAGTCATTACCAAGGAGGCTGTCTGAGTGGCTAAAAGCAGCAGCTTTTAGGGTTTTTTTTCTGCACTCTGAGGTTAGTGCAAGCATTTTGGTCCTTCCCTGTAGAGGCTGAGGTTATGGCTGAAATATTTTCATTCTTTGCTTGGCATTTAGGCACGGCCACTATTTCTCTGAGGTCTCAGCATTCAGACTTCAACCTCTGTCTTTGTACCCACTGTCTTGTTTTCTAGGGGTGGATGTGAGGCAGGTACCCTGTGGCTGGGTGTGTGCCCTCGTCGCATCTTTGCTAAAGGTGCAGGAGGGAGCCTGATCAGGGCAGGGGCAAGGGGCAACCGCTGCCGTCTGCAGCTGCTCTCCTCCTGGTATTTCGTACGGGATGAAAAACCAAAATATAAATCCTGCTCTTGCCTGCACAGCCCTCGATTTTCATTGCTTGTACTTCCATATGTGCTTTCAGCAGAACAGTATAGCTGCAGCTTGGATATAGCAAAAAGCTGGGATAATTTCAGGTGTCCCTGCAGGGGCTTGTGGCAGCCTTGTGGTGTCCGTGATCTCAGGGACTTGTTGACAAGATATTTTTTTTTTTTTTTTTTTTTCCTTTTGGAAAGAACAGTTTTCCCTTGTGCAAAAATTACAAATCTTGACTCATTCTGCAATACTTCCTCCTGTTTCCTCCATCTGCTTCTCCTCCGATGGCTGGAGTTGGCAGTGCTGCCTCCCTTTCGCCTCCCCCTTGGCCGGCGTGCTTACCTCCGTGCCGCAGCGAAGCGCCCAGCATCCTCCTGCGCTGCAGAAGACGCCCCTGTCTGCAATGTCAACAGAAGGTACTTGCCATCTTCGGGGAGTTTTACACTCGCACTCATGCACAGTCCTGCGCAGCGTTAGCCTTCAGCCAGTGGATCTGGTGTTTGGTTGGAATTTTATGTCCTGGGTGATGACATCCAGCCAGCCCGCTTTCAGCCCGCGCTCCTCTCCTTGGCGGAGGTGGGGGTGAGGGCTCAGTCGCCATCTCCACCGGCATGGCCAGGCTGTGAAAATGACCTGAGTCCTCAGGGGACTGCAGGGATGGGCGCTGAGGGTAAGGGGCGACCGTCAGTGGGTCAGGAGGGCAGCAGAGGTGGCTCGTGCCAGGGTCTGGTCCTCCAGCAATCGCTCCTTGATGTAGGAAATCCTTCTTGGCTTCCTTTCTCTTTCCCTCCTTTCTTTCCTTCTGAGCCATTAGCTGGTGCACAGATCATGTTTTTCCACCTTTGCACTGACACTCTGAAAGCTAGCAACAAAGCCTTTTTTAAACTAAAATGTGTGATGCCCAGGTAACTACCTGACATTGAAGCTGTGGGTTTAAAAAACCCCACTGAATATGTTATAGCTCATGATTAGGACACTGACAGGGATCAAAGCAGCTCTGGGCATATTATTCATCCTTGAAGAAAGGAAGATTCAGGATAGGCATTAAGGAAAACTGGAGTTCCAAGGATGGAAACGTGCTGGGAGGGAGGGCTGGCCAGAGCCAGGTCAGGCATTGTTTGCCCGGTCCCCTCACCTCCTTACGTTAGAAGGTCTGGGACCATCTTTTGCTAAAACCTTTCCTAATGAAGCCTGAAGTCTCTGCTTGGGTGGCTGTGCTGCCCTTTTCATGCACTCAGCCTCAGCTCCTGTTGTTTTTTGCTGTAAAAACCCAAGAAAAAGCAAAAGAGGGGCCAGTCTCCAAGGCCTGAGCTTGATTTAATACTAATTGCTGCAAACATCCAAACTGTGGCTGGAGCTGGCTTTAATTAAAATGACAAAATAGGGGAGCCGTGGGGATGAATTACTGGAGGAAAATGTTATATTTCCCTACAGCTAGTTTAATTTTAAAAAGCCACGCATCAGGCATGCAGGGCCTCCTTCTCTGTGCCAAAGTGGGAAGGGCAGGGCTGGCACGGGCCCCGACGATGGCATCCTGGTAGGCTCTTGTCACCTAAACCCTTTCCTCTGTCACTAAACCCAGGTCCAGCTCCAGAAACCCCTCCAGTGCATCCTCTTGGCTGGCTTTGCTGCAGTTTTCCCCCTCACTGCCCTTTTCTGTTTGTATAAATTAACATGGCCCCAGGCTCAAACATCTAAGACGCTTGTTTGGTTGCAAAAAGAGAAGCAAATGCAGCGAGTGGTGCCTCTCTCCATCCTCGCAGTGCCGAGCACCCGTGCTGCTTGCAAAGATGCTTTGGGCTGCAGGAAGGCATGGCCCAGGCTGCCAAGGTTGGTGGCAATGGCCCTGCTTTCCTTTTCACTTGCATGTGCTTGATATTTAAGATCTGAAGGGTAGAGGCGGGTCTTTAATTTTGGAAGGGAGGTGGTGGGGGTCTCTGGGGTCTGGCTTTGCTCACGGTCGAGGTGACATGGAGGGTTTCTTGCTTTTCTTCCTGCCCTCAGGGGACCAACAGCACTGGCAGATAGAATCATAGAATGGTTTGGGTGGGAAGGGGCTGTTAGAGGCCACCCAGTCCAAGCCCCCCGCAAGAAGCAGGGACATCTCCAACCAGATCAGGTTGCTCAGAGCCTCATCCAACCTGGCCTGCAATGTTTCCAGGGATGGGGCGTCCACCACCTCTTTGGGCAGCCTGGGCCAGTGTTCCACCACCCTGAGCGTAAAAAACTCCTTCCTTGTATCAAGTCTGAATCTGCTTCCTTCTGTTTTAAAAACATTAGCCCTTATCCTGTCACAACAGCCCCTGCTAAAGATGCTCCCATGGGGAGCAAAGAATTGCTCGTTGGCCTACATTCGGTCCATGCACATCCCTGTGCAAGCACTTACCTGTCACTGCCAACTGCCAGGATCTAACAAGACATTCACAGGCAGCTGCCAGGGGAGAAACCATCTTAGAAAAACAAGAGGAAGAAATTAAAAGGAGCTGCCTGGACTATCTCAGTGTGCCCATGGTGACCAGAGCCCTCCAGAGCAGCTGTCAGCCCTGCTTCTGCAGAGTCCTCTGATGTCCTGGTAGGAAGTGCTTTTCCTGGCTGATGCATGGGATGCACCCGTCTCCTGGGCACCACCAGCATCTGACGGTCACCACTGCCTTGGAGGCCGCCCGCCTCACAGGCACCACCAACCCATCCCCCCAGCTCCTGGCAGGGCAGGTTGGTGCAGAAGCTGGGGACACCAGTGGAGCTTCCTGCCCTCTGCTTCCCTGCTAGAGTACCAGTGTGTGCCTGAACTGGCAGAAAAAAAAGTACTTAGGGAACACATAAGAGGATTTAAAAGCAGTTTCTTCGTCTTGTTAAACATGTACCTTCTGCATCCCCTACAAGCTGCACAGCTGCCCTCTCTACATGAGAAGGTGATTTTCCAGCCCCAAAGTCACTGGGCTCTGGTAGAACCTTTGTTTTCCCTGCTTGATGGCAGGGCCTTATTGCTTCTTTCAAAGGCTATTTTTGAATTCCTTTTTAGAGTAAAAGAGTATCTCGATAAATAATTCTTGACCTGCAGTTTGACACGTGCGTTCAACTGAACTCCAGTGCGTGATCTCTCTGGAGATGCCTGCTCTCCTTCTCCTATTAAAAATAACATTCTCATAGCTAGCAGTTGCTTCTCGCCCACCTCTGAACTCCCAGGATCATCTGGGTCTGCATCAAACCAGACCAAGTACAGCCCATCTTTTGATCTCCCCAGGTTTGGCAACCAGAGCACGTGTCCACCAGCCCCGCTTCTGTACGGTTCCTCGCCAAGCCCGAATGCACTTTGATGTTTATTGATTGCTAATTCCCATCCAGAGTGGTAGGCAGAGAGCTTTGTCCAGTGCTTGGCCTAAAGAAAACTTCCGCATGAATCCATCAGCGTGTCAGGTGGCGTGGGGCTTCTCGTGTCTCTTGCACCACGCTGAAGAATTAAATCATCCTCTGAGTCAATACATGCGTGTCTGTGCGGGTAACCATGCCTGCAGAGAACCGTGCAACCATGGTTACAGTCTTTTAGGTGCTAGGATATTTGGGGCAGGCTGTAATTTTGGTTCTGTGGCCGTACTTCAAAAGATGAAGGGGAATCTGCTAGGAAAGGCTCTGTTCCTCTGGGGCTTTGGAAGACCAAAAGTGCTGGGCTTTTATGGTGTTTATGGCACAAGAATGTGCGCTGACAAATTTCTGCTTCAGCATAATATGCATTTTTATTTATTATCCTTAAAAAGGAAAAAAATACCTGAGAATGGATTTTTTACAGGCTATGGTGAAAAATTACCTCCCTTCCTGGCTTCTCAGCTGGGCATGGCTTGGTCCCAGTTAAACCCATCGGTGAGCGACACAAAGACCTGCAGGGCCCATTTTGCGTGCAGGGTAAAGCAAACCGCTCGTGGAGCTGGTGGGAGCTGTGAAGTCCGTGCCACCAGTTGATTTACAGCGATGCTGAGCCGGGTCGATAAAGAAGCCAAGCTCCAAAATGGAATTAAATAATTATTCTCACTTTCTTTGACTGCGGGAGGATCCTGTTAAAGAAAAGAGCCTGGATTACTGGCTGGCTGACATCTTCCTCTGAGCCTGTCTCCAGATTGGATTTAGCTCTTTTATCTCCTAATCCCCAGAGCTTTTTAATGTAGAAAGTAATGGCATCCAAAGGCAAATTTAATTTTGACAAGTAATCTGACTTCCTTTCCTTTTCTGGAGTTGGGTTTTAATCCTGTTTGCTGTCTGAAGCAGCATTGTATGGTTGTATTTAAAATCCTTACTGCTCTAAAATCTTTCAAAGAGGGAGAAAAATACAGGAAAAACTGCCAGCCTGGAAGCAAGGAACAGTTTCTTATCAAACATTTCAAAACATTTTATTGCTGCTGGTTTTATTAACCCCTGCGCTACGCTTCCACTTGGCTCTGCGCTTCCTTTCTTTTTGCTCCTTTGCAAGTGTTGGAATTGCTCAAGGAGTGGAAATTTCAGGTCTTCTCCAGCTCTTCTGTTTCTGTGGGCAGGTTGGGTCTGGACCATGTGTACAGGGGAGCTGTGTCCCCCTCAGGGTGATGTCCCTCTACCATCAATACCCTCCAGGATAGAGGATGCTGCCTACCAGGTATTTGGAATTAGGCATCAACCATCTCAAAAAAACCCACCCTGAAATTAAATCACAAGGAAAGCGCAGGGTAATGGAGCTTCAAAGCCACTAATCTCAGCAGAAAATACAGAAATTTATGTTGTTATTACATTTCTCCAACTCCAGGTCCCACGTCCCAGAGAACCACATCTAGACGAGGATCAGCTGAACTGATCGTTGGCTATTTCCCACACAGCGATATCTCACCCTGTGCTGTTGCCCTGATTCCTGCCAGCTCAGAGCTTCCTGTTTCCCTGACAATATCCGTTGCAAATAGGGTCTTCGCCTCCTGAGAAAATCTGTACTTATTGACGGGGGACTGTTTGCACAAAAAGCCATAACATGCAGAATGTCCCTGTCACTCTGCAGCAGCTCAGCTGATGGTTCATTATTCCAGCACGTAAGTACCTGACTCCTGCAGAAGCAAAATCTGCAGCTTGAGGCATTGATGGCATCTCACTATTAAATAAAAAAAAATGTATATACCTCACTCTCGCTTGGTTAAAAAAACACCTCAGCAAAAGGAGGGATTATGTATAAACACATATATTTGCAAATGTCAGGCTCAACACAGGAAGAAAAACTTGCAGCAGCTGTGGGCCTGGGGGAGATGGAAATGGGTTGGTTTTTATGCGGCGAGGCACCGCAGGTCAGAGGGAAGCTAAGTGAAACAAATGGGGGCTTTGCTGCGGGGTTGTTGGTGATGAAGCCAATTAGGCTCCGTTAGGCTTCAGACCGGGGCCATGTGCTCTCCATAGAAAACCAGTGTACGAGCAGCATTAATTAATCAAGGGGGAAAATGGTGAAATTTTTTTGCAGTTCCTATGTTTTCTTTGCCCCCTCCTTCCTGAGTCACCAATGCATCTCGTTCGGGATCTGTCGTGGGAAAGGGATGATGATATAGAGGATTCGAGCTGCTCCGGCTGCAGCCTTGCTTGGTTAGGAGCTAGGGAAAAACATTTGGGCAGGGATTTTATTTTCAGCTACTTTTGCTTGCCTGGCTCTGAGCTCTCTGAAATAAGCAGCATTTTTCCAACCTCGTTTTTGACTGTGGACAACCACACCTTGGCTGTGCTTCCGCCTGCGTTCCCAGTTAATAATGAAAATTTGCTGCATAACCCTGGCATGGACATAAACTGGAGAATCTTCTTGTATGTAGTTGAGTGGAAGAGCATGTTAAGGACATGTCGCTTAGAAGCCCTCCCTGATGCAGCTATAAGCACCTGAAATCCAGCCAGCATCTCCATCATGGACCAGTAAGCTTAAGTCCATGGTTGCTCTATTGCTTAGTCTTTTTGGTCCCCCCCAAAGAGGGGGGATTTGCAGATGCCGTACCCACAATGTGGAGATGCTCTACCCTGCCTTGGAGTTGGGAAATCACAGCCAGCTGAGCCAAAATCAACAACAAGGCAGCTAACCACCCAGCCACCCCGATCCGCCAGCCTCCGCCTTGGCTAATGACGGACCAGCTCTGCTATTAGAGCCGGGCAAATTGAATTTCCTCGGGCTGCTGTTGTGGCAGATGTTTCCTAGCAGCCGCCTGGTGCAGGCAGTTCTGCACATTTGTGTTAATAATCATGATGAGCACTGGAAATATGTCTTTTCAGGAAATAAAGATCAGATCAGCCCGAGCACCATGTAAGCTCCATTTCTTTCGCAAGGCAGATTACTTGGGCATGAAATACTGTCACTCTTTACGCCGTGGATGACTGATTCCAGACCTGACCTAGTGCAAGGCAGTGTAAGTAAACACATCTCCTCCGTAGCTCTGGTAAATGATCTAAGCGATCTAACGCTGAGAGTAAGGAGAGAAGGGAAAATACCATCCCAGTGCTGTTGGATGAGCTTAATGTATTTTTCTTCTTGTGTTTAGCAGGGTATTTTGGATCAGGATGGTGAAGGGTGCATCCATCAGTGCACGGATGACGTATGGCTCTGTAGCGGGTGCGACGTTCTCGGCTCGCTCATGTGTGGTGCGTTGGGATGATTCACTGCAGATCCGAGTCCCTTTTGTCACTAACTCAACCCACAGCTTTTAGAAACTGTTTCTCCAAAGCTTTTCAAGTGTATTTCAGTTCAGCAAAACTAGATCCAGAACCAAATTCTCTCAGTTTGATGTGTTCACACCTGGGTTTCATGCAGGCTCCTGCTCCATCTCCCACGACCCAGAGGGAAGCATGGATGCTGGGTGCTGCAGGAGGGACACAACCAATAATAATCAGCATAATTACAAAAAATCCATTCCTTTCTTTTTGTTGACAGCACTTAAAGCTTGAAATACTTAAAGCTAATTTTAGAAATAACCTATTTGTTTGTTGTAATAGATGAGGATCGTTATGAACTATTTATTTTTTGTCTCACTGGCTTTGTCACCTGATGTCAAAACACAAAGCTCCCAAAACTCCACTGCCAACAGCAACCCAAGCCAAACTCTAGGCAGGAACGTCACAATGAATTTAGTAAAGGTGACTTAAGAAAGCTGTAACTACAGTAACAATTCTGCCTTATACCCTCCTGGTTCGTATTTTCAGGAAAGGAGCGTTGAGAGGAGAGGACTGAAGCTGGATTACAATCTCAACCCAGGTACAGCAAATCAAGATTTCTACTGGACAGGTGAGTGTCAAGCTTGTAGAGAGGAAACACAGTGTAAATCAATTCTCCTTGATAAAATGAGTGGAAATATAGATGTTTTACATGTGTCACGAGCAGCCTGTTAGTGGAACACAGAGTACAAGACCCCCAGACTCACTTCCCTTATGGGAACTGTTTAATGTCGGGTACACGTGTACTGGGGCGGTGCCTGTCTCGGGGCAGGACAGGCAGTTTCCTGCTCAGGTGATGTATTCTGGTCTAGCTGCAGTACCTCACACCTCCCTGGCCGTTAAACAACGTGTCTGCTCCAGTGTGGTCCCTCGGCTGGGACCATCGCAGTCAGCCCCGATGCCCGGGATGGAGGGGGCTTTATCCAGCCAAGCAGGGCTGAAAGGACAAACCCAACCAGTCTGTCTGCGATGCAGGACTGGGGTACAGGCTATGAAGTGGGGTGGACGTTGACTCTGGGGACAGATGGAGAGGAAAGGGAGGCAGCCAGAAACAAAACCACAATTCCAGCCAAGCAATATGTCTGGTTACGCAGTTCCCCCGTCTCTTTCCCTTTAGTATTAAAGTCATAAACAGCACATCATGTGGAACTGAGAAACCCCTCTCAGGACTGGGCTTTTATCCTGTGCCAACTGAGAGGTGATTGACAAACCCAGAAGCATCGCTGTGTATTTGGGAGACAGCGACAGACGGTGCGGCCTGATCCCTGCATCCCAGTGCTGCAGAGAAAGCTTACAGGAGAAGGCAAGCAACCTGTCTCGCTCTACCTTTTTCTTTCTTTTTTTTTTTTTTTTTAGGAACTAAAAATATTTACATTCATATTAGCCTTCTGTAAATGCCTCTAAAGGCGTGCTGAAGTTGGGCTTTACAAATTTCTGCAGAGTCTCTGGGGAGCAGCCAGGGCCTCTGAAGAAGCAATATTTGGACGGGAAACTTATGTCCTCCAAGCTGGCAAGGTGCGACACTGACAGAGATTTTCTTGTAGCTGCAAAGCTCTTGGTATAAAGGGTGTAAAGTTCCTTCTGCCTTCCCCTCCTTCCCTCTGTTATTTAACCGCTGGCTGTGATTTACATGGCTCATTAATGCAGTGGTAGCACTGACACACATGTTCCCAAATCAGCCAGAAGGTTTATGTTTGACCTGGGCCCTCTGTTCGCTGCACACGCCCCGGAGGATTCGAAGAGCAGTGATTTGAAGTGATTGCATTGGATAAGGATGTTATGCTGTGCAAATACAATTGGATGCAAGCATTTAATTTTTTTTAAAAAACACAGCTATTGGTGTGCCTTCGAGCCAGGGAAAACAACAGTTTAGCTCCCTTCATGGCCTTGGCTCTTTTTTTCTCCCAAAGGACAGAAAAGGGAAGCAGGACCAGTTTCAAACTGGAGAGGTTTCATCAGGCAGCTTCGCTGGGATTGCTTCAAAGTGGCCCCTTCCCCTTTGGCACCCACCCTGGGGGGCTGACACCCCAGGCAGGGGGGTGGCAGAGGTCTGGGGTGTCCCTGCGCCGCTCCCCCTCCCCGGTCCCACGGCAGCGCTGACGAGCCCTCGTGCTCCCCATCAGCGTTCCAACAGCGAGCAGAGCAGGCCCAAACAAACCACAAAGGTGATTATTTGTCCCCCTCGGGCTGGATTTTTATTGCCCCATTTTGGTTATTGTGGAGTGAGGGGAAGCAAAGGAGAGGGTTTAAAATGATGATTGCACAATAAACGGCAGCATCTCTGCTAACGAGCAGAGTGCCTAGGAATAGCTGCTAGTCAAATGCCCATAAAGGTTTGCTTTGATGGGGTGTGTAACCTTCCTCCTTCCTGCAAACGGCTTATCTCCCTCAGCTCCTTGCCCTTTCCCAGGCAGATGCTGAAATCCCAGGGAGTTGGAAGCCCAGGTGGCAGGAGAGGACAGAGGGTTCTCTGGGGACCTGTGTGATTCTCAGCGGTCCCTTCCTGCCGTGGAGACCATCAGGCTCAGAGATGGGGATTTAGTGAAAGAAAGCCGGTAAAAACAACCAGAACAGGAGAGAAGATTGCCAAACACACGAGGGAACAAAGCAGGGAGGCTGTTCCCAAATTCTCCTGTGCCAAAGATTCCCCAGGGTACCCCTTGGGATGCCTCTGAGAAAGTGTTTCTCTCTGCAAAGTCTATTAAAGAGGCTCCCAAAAGCAACAGGAGAAGGATGAATCCTTTCGTGACATATATAGATCTGGTTCCACTTATTCAGATGTTTTCTTTGCCTTTTCCACCCCAGAGGAGAGCTGGACTCCAACAACTGTAACCCACCAAAAGCCAGCACGCGTTTCTGCACATCCCACGGCCTCTCTCACTAATGAAGCCCCACACCCTGTAAGGTCTCCCACGATCCGTACATCTCTTCCCATCTGAACCTCTCCCAACTATTTACATACAAAAATAATTATTACAGTTTCTGGCTCCCCTGGCTGCAGGAAGCATCGCCGGCTGATTTGGCAGGCGGGAGGGTTTCCTGGGAAAACAAGGCAAAGCCTTGCCTCTGTGCCAGCTCCACCTCCACCAACTCTGGCACCATCCGAATCTGAGAGGAGAGAGGTTTTAAGGATATTTCCTTGAGTTTGCAGGAAACGGGTTGGCTAGTGAAAGACCCAAGTTAAAGGCTCCAGGCTCGCTGCCTTGCTGATGCCTGGTTGTGTACGAAGGGACCAGAGGTCAGAGCTCAGGATGGAGAAAAGCTTCTCTAGGCCAGTGTCTCTACAAGGAATTGAGATGGAAAGAGCTGAAGCAGCTGTCTCTGCTTCCCCTTGCAACCGTGCAAGCCGAAAGCAGCCCTGGGAGGACACTGACAGGAGCAGAAGGGCAGATCCTGGTTGGTCTCCACGGCTCAGGATGTGCAGGGATTATCCTTAACAGCTTTTGGCTCGGTCTGAAAGGAAGCGCTGAAGGCTTTGCAAAGTGTTAGAGCAAAGTGGAGACACTGAAGCACTTCTCAAAACACCCCCGTGGACCTATTAATTGCAATGTTGGATCTTCCGTCTTCTCCAGCAGGTTCCCAGCAATAGGCACGCAGCCAGCTTGGCTGCGGTTTTGTTTATTTTCCCGCTAATGTAGCAGCAGGATCAACTCCAGCTGACAAATCTGGGAATGTCAGAAAAATGGTGTCCAGTTCCCACGGATAATTTGTGACGTACACCTGGTAGACAGTCATTAGTAGCACAATTAATCCAGCGCTATGGCAGAGGAATAGGAACGCCTCGCAGAAGCGGATGCAAATCCTGGAAAGCCCATCATCAGAAAAGCAATAAAAGCACATTTGCCCTGTTGATGAGCACTGGCCTCTGGCTAAATGGGAAAATTGCACTTGGAAGCAAGGCAACGCACACAAAAACCCGTCTGCAGTCGTTCTCTGCGGTACCTCTCCCCGCAGGTCTGCGAGTGGCATCTGAGTGGTACTCGTCTGGCATCGCACTGGAAATGAGCTCAAAATGTTACTGTCCAAACTGAACCATCAGCTCTTGTTACCAACCCTGTTAAGCTTCAAACAGCACTTGAGCCTTGCTCCTTGCTCATCCGCGCTGGGCTTGGGTTATCTAACAGATGGGGTCTGGCATGCTCGGCCCAGCTGGACCATAAACTGCCAGAAACCCAAACGCTCGGGCAGGAGTAGGCCAAGAACAAACAAAAAATGGATGAAAAAATTTATAGTTTTCACCTTTTCCAGTAGCTGGAGTGGGATTTCACCAGGTGCCACCTTTCTGTGGTCCCCATGAGTGCTGGGTTCTGCACATCAGTGCTTGCCGTGCACCAACTCTTCCCTTTTGTCTTCTCACCTCTCTCTTATTTTTAAATATGCAATACATCAGAGGAGCATTTCAAACTCCTGACTACAAATAGATCTGAAGGGTCTTTGAGCTTTTGAGAGACTCTTGCCTTACTCTAAAAAGAAAAAAAAAACCCAAGTGCATGGATGCTGTGCGTTCCCTCCACGATGGATCCAGGATGAGGTCCAGTCCTGGCTCCCAGCAGCTCCTGCCTGTATCCTCCCAGCCCCAGCATCATCTCTGAGGTGGGTTCAGCTCTGTCTTGGGCAGAGTTTTAAGGAGGAAAGCACTGGGTTGATAAGTTGAGCGAGCAGAGGGAATGTGGGGCTTTAACTTGAAAATGCTGAGCGTGAGTCATAATTCTCAAGAAATTGAACAAAAAAAAAAAAAAACAACATGCCAGCTGGGAAGCATGGCGCTTTTGAAAATCTCTGATTGGCTCTGATTGAAGTATTGAGCTGCAGCGAGTCTGCTGGAAAAACCTGAATGAAGGCGCCGAGGCCCTGATTTGGCTGAGCACACCCGGCTTTGTGTTACAGGGGATTCGGTGCCATAACGGGAGAAATCCAAGGCAGCAGAGCTGGCCTGAGGAAACCCTCCAAAACACAAGCCATTCCTGTTATTCCCAGTACTGCATCTTTCTCTGCATTTAACATCTTGGCCAACTTTGGTTAGTTTACCCCATTGCTATTATTTGCTTTGCTTTAGATGCTGGCAAACTGAGGCCCATGGGGAATTTGGGCTGTTCCCCAGGCAAGGAGAGGACACCTCCCCAGCCCCGCGGGACTCGCTCCCCTTTGCGCACCCCTCCTCTCCCCACGACTGAAATCCCTATTTATGGCACTCCATTTGTTTACCATGATGAACTTTAAAAATGCTAACTGCTCAGGAGATCTCAGTTTGGATTCCATCCCCGGGCTGACCTGCGGGGTACCGTTAATAAGGCTGGTTTATGTATGCCATACCCTAAATCTAAAGGTCAGGGGTTTGGTGGCCATAAATATTCAATCCGCACAGATTGGGTCTTTTAAACCTGCTTTTAAATATTTATGACAGTGCTTCTGTGGCTGCAGGAGAATGTTGTAATAGTCTTAAGAGGGAAAAAAAAATCCTTCTGCATCTGAAAGCTCAGCATGAGCCATTTTCATATATTATGCATCACTAAGAGCTGTTTATGGCCATTCTTGGCCGAGCCTGTACTGTATCATGGCAGAGTTCACGAATTCGGGGCTGTGCGGAGCCCGGGGTGCTGGCTGTGCCACACATCAGCTCTGGCATCGCCTCCGCCGCGGCGGGCACATCCGATGGGGCGGCTGAGGTCCCAGCAGCCTGCTGCCAGGGCATCGCTCCCCTTGCCAGCCCACAGCACGCAAACCTTTTCCCCAAATAATTTGGTCCAAGCTCTGGAGATTCATGGAGGGAAGACCCCACTGTGTCTGGTCTCTTAAAGAAGGACCAAGCTCTTGTTTGTGCCAGCTGAGTGGTGGGCACGGGTGTGCAGATATTCTGCTATTTATTCCCTCATGATATTTTGTGGCAGAAAAGCACAGAGCACTATCAACATTAGCTGCAGAAAAGCATCGCCTGCCTTTCCCAGTGCCATTCATTCCAGTCACAGCTGTGCCCCGCTGCCTCCTAACAGAGCTCAGCTGATTCTGTGAAAATAACCCAAAAACCAGAGCAGGTGGGCTGGATGCCATCAGCAGGATGGAGCCAGAGCTGCTGCCAAACATCACCCCCTCAATGCCAAGGCTTGGGACTGCCTCAACGCCAGGCAATTGCCACTGGAGCGGGAAACGTGTCTGCAGATCGAACTGGGGGACCACATGGTGAGTTAGCAGGGAGGCCAGCAAAGCTGAAATCACTTGTAGGCTTTAGTCAGGTTCTAATTAAAACTGGGGTGGGCTTTTGTCCCTGTGCAGAGCAGCACAACTCAGCCTGATGGATACCTCTTCCCAGGTGCTGCTGGAGAACAGCCTTGTTACCTTTATCTCTTTAATTTTCAGAAATGCTTATGGTTTAGGGGAAAGTGCTCTGTCAGCTCGATTTCCCAGGACTCACAGACCTGTATCGTGAACTTAATCTCCCACATGAAGTCGTTTTGCGCAGTGTGAGGGGAAGTTAACTGCCTTTTCCCATATTGCATTGAAATTGGCCCCTCAGCTCGAAAGAAATAGGAGAATGATGGACCGGCAAATGGATGTAGAGCATGCACCAGCATGCATACAGAGCGGGATGTCACAGGCTTCATTTCCTTAGGAAATCAGGTTTCAAATTAAGGCTAATCAGAGTTAAAAAACACTGCAGTTGCCCTAGACCAAATTATACTATAATGTACTCAGTATATTACATTCTCAATAGCAAAGCAGCATCTGCTACATAAAATGAAATGTGTGTGTCACCATATGTAGGCAGCATAATGTGGACTCAAATTAAATAAAAACATTTCAGGGTATATGGTCCAATATGCAATCTGGGCCCTGGGAAATGCTGAGATTTACTCTAAAGTTCTTAGCAGTTGGCTAAAACGCTGAACTCAAAACAGTGCAAACTTGTTTTTTTAGCAACATAAGCTGTTGTCTGCACTTCCCTCCTTACGAGCCAATATTACTTGTGGAAATTCAGGAATGTATTGTTTTTCTTTTTAAAAAAAAAAAAAATTATCCTCTTTTAATTTAATTTTTCTGAGGTTTTTTGCATCTTTCCAGTAGTTGCAAAATGTCTGAGAGGGCAGAACCTGGAACCGTAGCAAATATTGCTTTCCATCTAATAGCTGCCCTCCAGAAATACAGTGGAAACTCTTGGAGAGCACACCAAAGCCCCATAAACCAGTCAGATAGCCTATTAGCCGCGTATTACAAATGAAAAGAAAGAGGTAAACTCTGCAAAATGACTTGACTCTCACCTTTTCCAGTTATTTTCTGCCTGCTGAAATCTCTCCCAGGCAAGGGGCTTCTCCAGCAAGGATGCACAATTTAGTGCTATTTTAAAAGAAATCAGGCTACTGAACTGCACAGGGCAACCTTCCCCGGGTGACTGGGGCTTGCGGAGAGGCTGATGCTAGTTGTTATCCTGCATGACCCCATTTGTTGATACAAAAATGTGGTATAAAGTGTGGATTCCCTCCAGGTGCCAGCAACACCAGGAACATGCTGGAGGTTTTGCCTGGTTCGGGTACCAGATGAGTTTGTTATCACGAAGCGCTGATCCTTGTGTGAGTTCAAGGCTGCTGGGAAGCTTGCAAGCCCTTTAAAATCTGCTAATGTGGATTTTGTTTTCTTTCGGAGAGAATACATCAAGTGCAAAAAATGCTTTAAAGTACTGGGAGGGAAGGCGATGTTTGCAGAGGAGCTGCGACCGGCTGCTTCAGAAAACGCTGCCCTCCTGCACCAGGTTTGCCTGGCATGGGGTTTTATTTCTCTTGAATTATTTGGATAATGAAGAGGTCAGGAAAGGCACTGTTCTACTCTTGAAAAGCAGCAAAACAAAATTTCCAACTGTGAGGCTTGGACTGCAGCGTTTGATGAGGGGAAAAAATACAACCGTACCAGAAAGGAAAGGAAAACGCAGTGCTGCTAATGGAACTGGCTGTGCAACCATCTGGAAATGTTGGATACACCTGTACAGGCTCTGGGAAGTCGCTAGGACAGAAAGGCAAAATGCCCGCGTGCTGCTTGTGCTGGGAAAAGGGAGCTGGAGACAAATGATAGGGAGAAGACTGCAACAAATCTGTTCGTGCCTGGGGCACTGAGGGTGACAGCAGGCTTTGCCTTGGGGTCATCTGAGATGTCACATGGCAATGGGAAAAGGGCTCGGCATCTCGCAGAAACCAGAGGCACATAGCTGGATGCCACCGCGGCTGGAAGCCATGGATGCTGCTCCCACATCCATCCATTCCCCGTCCTCTTTGCTGCTGCCAGCCGTGGGTTGATTGATGCAGCAAACAAAGAGACAAGCTGCAAATGTTATTAAAAAAAATCAACCTGGATGGGGTTTGGTTTTTCTCTTGCCATTAATTCTGTCTTTTTCCAGTTCCTTTCCTACTATTTGCCTCCTGCACCTCCCCATTTCTTCAGCTGCTGCATTATTTCTTCTCTCCGATGGCAAAGGCTGGTTCTTACCATTCCTCGCACATGCTGCTGGTTTCTGACCTGTTCTCACTTGGCGTCCCTGAAGCTTTCGTGAATGAATTGAAGTCTGGCGGTGTCTGCTCCTCATCCCACTTCTGAGCATGAGGTGAAGAGCTACAAAGAGAGATTTGTTTTCTTTAAAAAAAAAAAAAAGCACGCCATGTTTTCAGATGCATACATGCATCTTCTTTTTTTTGTCCCTATCTCCTTTGGAATAGGAGGGAATGCAACTTTGGGTGCATTTTGAATCCCCAGTGCTGGGACAGCAGGTGACAATGCATGGAAGTGTCCTTGCCTGACCCTAAATCAACAGCCTGAGAGGTCAGCTCCACAGAGAAGGAGGTAAATTTGTTAAATTTGCCTGAAATCAGCTGAAATTGGCCCTAGGTTGTTTACAGCACTTCAGGGTATGGGCAGATACTGAGGCATGCTCCTTCCTACCAAGTCTGCGTGGGACTTGGGGGTGTTACCACCTTTCTGACTCTGGTCATCCATGCCTTTTCCATACCATCCTCGTGACCGGTGCGCTTTACGTGTCCGTAGAGGTTCTCCTCTGGGTGGGGAAGGTGAGGAGAGGACAACCCAGGAGGGGATGAGCCAACAGAGGCTCTGCCAGGAAGATGCTGTGGGCTGGAAACCAGCCCTGGGAGCAGAGATGCGCAGCCTGGTGCAGACGGCTCTACGAGGAGGCACGTGCTCAGCCCCAGTGCTGTCCTCACAGTGAGAGCCTTGAACAGGGACATGGGCACTGCTTGCTGGTGTTCCTCAGCCCTCAGTGCCTTGGGACGAAACGCAAAACCCACCAACATGAACGGGGAGGCATTAAGGGGCCAGTTATTGAAGGTGTGTTCAGCTGGGGCAGCCGAAGAGCAAAGCAAAGAGCAGGCTCGGGCGTGGGGGCGATTTGGAAGAGCCAGATGAAGCCCTCTCACCTGCGCTGGCCAAACACGCTGCATCAGTTTGGTGTCTGTGTTGTAGATGGACAAAGGTAGTTGCAAACAAGATCTTTCTGGACTTAAGGAGTACACAGGTACATGTAGGATTGTTTTTCAAGATAAGAAAAAAAAATAAACAGCCTGTAAATACTTGTAACCTTGGGGCAACAGAACCATATATCCTGGCAACGTATGTGGATTTTACTGTTCCATGACAATTTGCTTTGCTATTCATGAAAAAATATGTTGGTGCTGTTACCTTAGCAACTGCCGCATCACGTTATGGTGATGCTCTGCCCGAGGTACATGGAGCCTTGCCTTAAAGCAGCATGTACAGCTCCGTGGTGCCTTTTCCCCCTGGAAAGGGAGCAGAGCTGAGCCTGCACCCTCACCAGGGATGCTACAGAAGCTGGTAGCGAAACAGGAGGGAGTGAGTTAATTTAGATTTACTGTTTGGACCACAGCACTGTCTGGCCCAGAGCCACTTTAGACTATGTGCTGCATAAACTTGCAACAAAAGGGGAGATTTTCCAAAAGTATTTCCACTTTGTAAGGGAGGGAAAAGAACATTAAGTGACCATGGGCAGGCTGGATGTACGGCTTTGTTCAGGTGTCTCCACCCCTACTGTCTGTATCAGCATCTTCTACTACAGTGGGCCAGCTTTCCAAGAAACACCAGGTTTTGCCTTCTTTTGGGTTGACGCCAGTAAAAACCACCAATGGAGAAATTCACCCCCAGTATCTGTAGCTGGGATCCTGAGGCAGTTCCTAAGAGAAGAGGAAAACCTATTGCACAGGCTGGCAGAAAAAAAACTATTGCCAGGGTGGCATCCAGGCTGCCAGAACAACACGTCCTGTGTTGACCATTGAGTCTGTCTGCAGGACACAGGCTATTCAGGAGGATCACTCAGGTATGATTTCCTCTGAGGATAGAGTGCCAGCTCCTTGAGTACCAGATGCTACTAACCCATCGCCGCGTGCTGAATGAGTGCTCCCAGAGGGGTCCTTGCCGCAAGTCCTCCTGTCACACGCTCTGAAGCCCCATGACAGTGATGCTCGTGTCTGGCATTTCCCCCTCTGACAATTTTCTGACAAAGGGATCAATCGTTTGGAATCTATTTGGAAAATCAATTTTAAACTGGGCAGCCCTTGAAGGACCACCATCAAAATGTCAGCTGAGCCGGCGATTGCACGAGGTGGGTGAATAGGGGAGGAGAGGGGACACGCAGAGAGTGGAGGGCTTTTTGCAGAGGATGAGTGATGCTGGGGACAGGGCTGCTTGTGCTCCCGGGTGGCTCGTCCAAGTCCAGCCATCGGCAGAAGAGAACAAAAATGGTTGTGTCTCCCTTCAAGCTGCTGCAAAACTTGTCCCATGAATTTGGTTGCCTCCTTCACCCCAGTGAGGATTTTAAATGTGGAAGTTACTCGCAGTTGCTTCCAGAGTCACAAAATGTTCTCCATCCCTCCCTCTCCATCCCTCCCATCTTCTCCAACCCACTTACTGGGAAAGAATTCACTTTCCCAATGTTTTCTGCAGGAAAGGCCAATGCAGGGAACAGTAAAAAGCAGGGCTGGGCTTAAGGAACATTTCAACATCCATGTCTTCAGTAAAGGTTCACCCTGACACCAAATATTTCAGGGGAAAGGCTTCAAAAAAAAAAGATGAGAAGCCTTTTTCACTGAATTTATACAAAAGGCAGGATAAATGAGTGTGAAAATAGGTCTTTTTAAAAAAATGGCAGCTGAAATATGCCTTTCTATAGGTAACAAAGCACCGTGAAGCTATTTTCACCACGCCTGGAATAGCCTTCATCTCAGAGGAAGAGAGCAGGACCCCAGCGAGCAAGAGGCACTTGGCTCGGTGAGAGGTTTTCAGCGAGGCAGCAGGTGAGAGGATGGCAGAGCCAGGAAAGCGTGCAGCGATGGAGATCATCAGCCTGTCTTTGAGGAGAAAATAGAGAGGTTTTTTTTCTTTAAACCTAGATCCTAGCAAAGGGCAGAGAGAAGTAGGCCGTGTGAATTAAGGGCCACCATCTGGCCCTGTTCAGGGAAGGCAGTGGATGGGGCTCTGCGAGGTTCGCTGTGAAAGGACCGAACCAGCTGAAACCCAGCACGGAGGGAGGCAGGGGCTGGCTGCCAGGGGAGCTTCAGCATCCTCCATCGAGACCCGAGGAGGGAACCACATGCCTGCCCCCAAGGCACAGCAGCTCAACCCTCCCAGCTGCCCGCGTCGTGGCTCTGCAGATCCCTCGGGTTCCCGGCACAGAAGAAAGGGCTGCCTGCCACCTCCTGCCATCCCCCTGCCATCCCCTGCCATCCCTCACCTGTGTGCTGCCTTCATACCAGGATGCATCCCAGCATCCCAGCAAGTTTGCATCCCATCAGTGGGCTGCTCTGGAGGGCAGCGTGCTCTGGAGAGTGGGGTGCTGGCCTAAATCACATCTTATAAATCACCATGAGAAACCAGAAGTGTTTTGATTTCTTCTCCTGCATCACACAGCACAGTTTCAGTGAAGGCATCCTGCCTGCAATTTCTGGAGGAGTCAGGATGCATCTTTTGGAAAGGCTCTTGGCTCTGATTTAACTGTGTTAAGTAATGGAGGGGGCACCATGCCCTCACCTGAGTGATTTCACAGTCTGATTATCCTCCCCTGAGGAAAAAAAACAGGTCCAACTTCTACTCCAGACTGTGGACTCTTGCTTTGACTTTTTAAAATCAGATAAAAGAGCCTTCATGTACAGAAACCTTTCCCCAGGTAGCCTCTTCTCAGCCCTCCCTTTTGCTGGAGCCTCTTTAGTCTCACTCCGTGGGCAGGTTCTCCAGACCTTGAACCTTTTCCAAATTTCTGGAGGTATTTTTCAAAGTCTGGGTAAGACACTGCGAGAATCAAAAGATCCAGGTTGTGTTCCCAGGCTCCTCTACTATGTCACACTGGGCAATTTTTTCCTTTTATTTCTCTCAGTTTCTGCAATTTACGTCCTGGGAGTGGAGTTCCGTGGGACAAGGCTCTTTCCTGGAGGAAGGACTGTACAGGGGCTCACGCTCTGGAGCCTGGAGCTCAAGTTCAATAACAAGGTTCTTGATATCAATCAAGAAAGTCTTCAAAAGAGGAATAAATTAAAACAAATTGCAGAGCCGATGCTTTTGTCATTTACCCAGGTGCAAGCTGTGACTGTTACCATGAAGGTCAATGAAGCTAAATGTTTATAAAAGCAAAGGAGGGGGAGAAAAGAGATTTCCCTCTGGGGATGTGATGTTGCTAACAAGGGAGAGATGCTGTTTCAGATCCGTATCTGGTACCACTGCGGAAAACAAGAGAGCATTCTTCTGTTCTGAGGTCTAAGACACCCAAACTGAAATCGCCCTGCATGGTCCCAGCAACTTAAGGTGAAGCTGAGCTCATCATTGAAAATTTTTATCTCATTGTGAGTCTTTCTGCACCTTCCGAGTCTATTTTAGCCCCTGTGAGCTCCAGCTGCACTTGGGTCCTCACATGGAGCATCCTGAGCTGCAGCAGCCACATGCTGCCTTGTGTCGCAGGGTTAACGGGAAGCTGCTTGGGTGGCTTTTGAAGGCACTTTAAACCACGCACCCAGCAGAGAAACACAGCCATGTGTAACTCACTAGTCCTCCCTACTTTCCTTCATTTTTGGACAATATTTTTTTGTCCATCTATGATCCCTGCCAGGGGGCAGGTAATGCCTGTGTTGGAAAAAAAAAAACAAAACAAAAAACACCTTCTAAGGCATTAGTGGAGGATGTGTTCAAACCCTGTCGTACCGCTGATGCTTTTGGCCTTATTGCTCTGCTCTTGATAAAGTCAAAGGGAGCTTAATGCTTTTTAAAGGTCCTCAGCTTTTATGGACTATAAAGCATTGACCTTAAAGGGAGGTGCTGAGGGAAGTACATTAAAGATAGATCTGTGTGGGGTAGTCAGCTATGCCAGCTTTCCCACCGCTGCTCTCTGGGCTGCTTTTTTTCTAAGCTCTCTTTAAATTCACGTGGTGATGACCTTCCCAGAGAAGAGCTGCCTGAAGCTGCGGGGTGCTGCTGAAACCCCCTCTTAAGTGGTCCAGGGCAACCTTCCTTTGGACGTTTGCCGATGGCAGCACACAAAAGTCTTTTTTGCTGTTTGTTCTCAGCTGTTTGTCCCTACCGAGCCCCAGTCACTGTGCTGCAAATTGCCTGATTTCTGCTGAATGCTGTGCTCTGTGATCCCGGGACTTGGAAAAGGCCCTACGTCAGCTCGTCAGTTGTCAGCTGGTAGAATCACAGAAGGGTTTGGGTGGGACCATTACAGCCCACCCAGTCCAACCCCCCTGCCAGGAGCAGGGACATCTCCAACCAGATCAGGTTGCTCAGAGCCCCGTCCAACCTGGCCTGGAATGTTTCCAGGGATGGGGCATCTACCACCTCTCTGGGCATTGTCACTACAGAGATCCCACTTCCCACTCCAGTAACAACCAGTACCAGATGACTCCACAAGAAAAAAACCCTTCGCAATGGGCAATCAAGGGGGAAAATCCCTTTGTGGGGTCTCTGCTAATTGTGGGCTTGTGACAAGTGATTTCTATTAAATCATTCAATAGTCATCAAGAGAAGGTCTGCATTTCTCACCTCTGGAAAAGGGAGATGATGCTATTCACCTGCGCTGCCAGATGCTAAGAGACTACACAGTACTTATGAAGTCTTGGGAAAACTGTGGCTAGAAAGCTTTCAAGGAGTGCTGGTGAGAGAAAAGAGGGGCAAACAGCCCACAGGGGCTGTGGGGTGGGCAGGGCAGGGCACGGCACGGCACTGCCTGCAGCCCCCCAGCCAAGCCCCCGGGAGGGGATGCAAGGGAGGATGCCCTACAGAGTGAGAGGGCTGTACAGGGCTCCCGCTGTCCTAAATTAATTTGGGTCGCAGCCTTAAGGTGGGTGCTGCTCGGAGACCTCCTGGAGGGCTCGGTGTGGGGAGGTTTGCCTGGGGGTTGGTACTTGGCAGGGGACGAGATCCCTCTGCACCCCCTAGCATCCCCAAAAAGCGGATGCAGCCGAGCAGATCCTTGGGCTCCCTGAGGGGAGGGAGGGAGGGGGCGAACCCCCTCGCCC
>WHYT01017265.1:268325-282337 GCA_009806455.1 Tetrax tetrax | reverse complement strand
TTGTTTTTTTTTTTTTTTTTCTTTTCTCCTTTGTATAACCTGTGACAAATGGATGTTTCCAGCGGGGCTGGAATTTTTATCTTGGCTGCACCCACTGTTATAGCAGGAGTGAGCAGAGCTGTTTGGTAATTTCTCCACCCGGCTGCCCGACCCTGTCTAACTCCTCATTTCCATCAGGGCTGGTTCGGGAGAGCTTGTTTTCCTGGGGGCAGTGTGATAAGGACAATTGCTATTAAGAGGCATGAAAGAAACAAAAGCATCTGACAGTTGTTCTCGCCCTAATTATCTCTAATTAAATACAAACAGAGCTGCCCATCAGTGGGCAGAGCGGGGTGGGTGGTGTTTCTCACTGGGGCTGGCTGGTGGAGACCCACTGCTGGAGGAGCTGTGGTGATGGTCAGATGTGGTCCTCACCAGCCTTGCACTCTTTTTCAGCTTGTGGCAAGCTGACGGGAATAAGTGACCCCATCACAATTAAAACCTCGGGGTCCAGGTTCGGATCGTGGATGACGGACCCTCTCGCTCCCGAGGGAGAGAACAAGGTAAGACTGCGACAGCTTTGTTTCTGTGTTCCCAGCTCCACCAGTGTGGCTGAGGTCATTGAAAACTCATTACATCCAAGCACCAAAGCCCAGGTTGTGCCCTGTGAAACCTGTGGAAGGTCCTAATTCATCTCAGGGGGCTCTGCAGCATGAGGGGGATAAGGATCCCTCAGGGAGGGAGGATGAGGAGGGGACTGAGCCGCCCTGTTCAGTGGTCCTTTCCCAGGGCAGGTGGAACTCACTGCAGTGATGAGCGTGCATGGTCTCTGAAGGGTCACACAAGGTCTGTGTCCCTTGTGGGAGGGAAAAATCAAATATTGGATTTCTTGTCTGGGTTTGGCAGCCAGGAGAAAGCTGGGACCAAGCAGAGGGACCCATGGCCCAGTCCCTGCTGCCCTCCTGCTGCCGGTACCTACAATAATGTCATCTGACTCAATTTGTCCTCCATCCTCCACCTTCATTGTTCTGAGGAATTAACTGACTGCAGCCAGAGAGAGATTTGGTTTGCTTTGTTTTGGTGTCTTTTTCTTTTTTTTTTTTTTTTTTTTCTATTCAGACCATTCAATTTTGATCCCAAGGAGGTAGGAGGCCAATAACTGGCTGAAAATCAATTCAGGCTTCCCATGACTGATGGAATGGAAAATATCTCGAGTGTTTGTTGAGGATTTGCAGGCAGTAAAACAAAACAAAACAACCAGAGAGCTTGGCTGCATGGCAATTCCCTCCTGCACGCAGCAGCCTTTGTCAAAGGATGAAGGCACCAGCACGGGCTGTATCAGGGCAGCTATTTTGAGAGCTCTGCCCCACGATTTATCTGTCTGTGAAGGGAGCGTGAGGCCTGTTGCAGCTGAAGCTGGTTGATCAGATTTGAAAGATCTTCCCATGTCTTCAGAGAGTTTTGTCTCAAACTGGTATTTTAAAATATTTTTTTTTTACCCATGCCTTTTTCTGCAGTGCGTTTTTGTTGCAAGAGCAGACAAGCAGTTTTCTCTGGACTGTAGCTCACGCTTCACAAGCCCGTATGTGTGTATAACGTATAAATCCACTAGGAATTTTAGCAGGAACGCACAATTAAGTGAATTTCATTGGCTGCCCGGCAGAGGAGGGAAGTGGTGATGGGGAGAGGTGGGCAGTTTATCATACCCACTTCATGTCACCAGGCCCCGGGAGGTGTTCGGTTGCTGGCGTGGTCATTTGTTCGTGTCACAAAATCATTGAACACAACTGGGGAAAATTGGGAGTCTCGCAGGAGCAGCCCGGCGGCGAGGCAGCAGGTGGATGCTGAGCGCCGGGGCTGATGAGTCTTGGCAGGAGAGGGTTGCTCAAAGCCAGCCGGTGCGATGAGACGTTGCTATCCATCAATCTCCGCTTCTCCAAAGCGTGAAGTGCCTTGGGGTCCTGCTGCCTTGCCGCCCCAGCGCGATGACAGAGAGTTCTGCTCTTCTGGGCTTCTCCTTGCCTCTCTAAAAGGCATTGGCATGCGTAATTTTTTTAATACCAAATAATGAAATGGGAGCAGTTGAGAGACAATCGGTGTTCTGGGAGGTTTTTTTTGTTGTTGTTTGGTTTAGTTTTGTGGGGTTTTTTTTTGTAATTTCCCAAGCTGGTTTAGTTGAACGCAGGCATTTCATTAAGTGAGGAATGGTCTCCAGCGCCACGTCCGACAGCAGAAGCTCTCCCAGGCTGCAGGGACGCGTGTAGTTTTTCCCCGGTGCTTTTGCAGCTGTCCTCAAGCCCACAGTGGAGGTGTGAAGATCAGAGCCATTTGCCACATGTTCATTCCCCACCTCTGCAGTTTTTCCAGGCAGATGACAATGGAGGGCTGAAGTTCCCTACAAAGTTTTTGCAGACCCCACTTGGCCTTTCAAATACAGCGGCCAAAAGCACTTTACATGCACACACCGTGTGTAAATGTTTGTTCTTCTAAGGGACCCTGGGGACAGGCATATGGCAGAGACGATGCCATCAGATTTTGCAAAAGAAGTTTGCACTACATCACCCAAATCTGCGTCCTCAAACACTTCTCTCTTGCTATCTAATTTACCTTTTCTCCTTGCCAAACAGTTTTTACAGAGAGCAGCTATCTTATTTTTAGGCAGTAACTGCATACAGAATATCACTCACTGGCTGGATATTTCTTGATACTGACTGCATAGCTCTGTCATTTGCCTGGGAATTGGTTTCATATGACAAAAGCTTTTTCTTCTTTTAAGGAGTCTAGACAGTGTCCCTAGTGAACTGGTGCTTAAATGATGATCTCAAATCTCTTTCCCCATCTACCAATAGCAAGATTTTGATGCCTTTGTCTCTTATATTTCAGCTTTTGATGCAGAAGTTTATGATTTTTAAACCAATATGGACTTTGCCTGAATTTCCTTGACACTGAGCGATTGCATCCATCGCTTCCGCATGCCGAATTAATCTTGAGTTCTGCACAGCAGCTGCTATAATTTACTGAGTGCTACCATGATGGGGCTTACAGGAAGCAAAACCTCCATCAACATAATACACTGGGTTCAGCCAGAGAGGTTAATTGCCCTCTGGAAGGATGGTGTCCATCACAGCTTGAGATACCAGGTTACCCCAGGAAAGCTTTGCTATTCAGTTGATTTCTTGGCTGATTTGGGGTTCCAAAAATTGAGTTTGTTTCTGGGTGTAGGTTACAGGCGTTGGACACCTGTTTTCCAGTGGGTTGGATTCCTTGCTCTGGACTTCGCTCCCAGCTCAGTTTCTAGGGTGATGTGCACAGGGCTCAGCCGGGTCTCTGCCGTTTGCTAATCCCACGTGTTTCTGTTGCTCGCCCAGGTCTGGTACATGGACAGCTATCACAACAACCGCTTCGTCCGTGAGTACAAATCCATGGCAGATTTCATGAATACTGACAATTTTACCTCTCACCGTCTCCCTCACCCATGGTCGGGCACCGGTCAAGTGGTCTACAATGGCTCTATCTATTTCAATAAATACCAAAGCCACATAATTATCAGGTTTGACTTGAAAACAGAGACCATTCTCAAGACTCGCAGCCTGGATTATGCCGGCTACAACAACATGTACCACTACGCCTGGGGTGGGCACTCGGACATTGACCTCATGGTGGACGAGAACGGGCTGTGGGCCGTCTACGCCACCAACCAGAACGCGGGCAACATCGTCATCAGCAAGCTGGATCCCAACACCCTGCAGAGCCTCCAGACCTGGAACACCAGCTACCCGAAACGCAGCGCCGGGGAGGCCTTCATCATCTGCGGCACGCTCTACGTCACCAATGGCTACTCGGGAGGTACCAAGGTGCACTATGCTTACCAGACCAATGCCTCCACCTACGAGTACATCGACATCCCCTTCCAAAACAAGTACTCGCACATTTCCATGTTGGACTACAACCCCAAGGATCGGGCCCTCTATGCCTGGAACAACGGGCACCAAATACTTTACAATGTCACCCTCTTCCATGTCATCAGGTCTGATGAGTTGTAGTCCATCCTTGTTTAGAAACTGATTTAGAAAATAAAGAAAAGGAAAAAAGGGAGAAACGAATTAAAAAAAAAAAAAGCTAATATCAAGGAAACACACTTTAAATAAGTAAATGTATAAACAGCTGCCAAAATTAAGACCAGCGTCATGGAGGATTATTCAGCATAAACCTGACAGATCAGCATTACCTCTGCATTTCTAGAAGTCTGGCCCTGTGTTATTGACTCACGAATAACCATGTACTTGCAGCTGGAACTGCACTTAACGAACCACTTAAGTTGGGGGTTTTGTTTTGTTTCTGTTCCGATAGCAAAGCTATAGTACCTGCTGAAGAAGTAAGGCAATGACTGTTGAAAGCTCATCCTTGGGAGGCTCGCTCTCTTCTGTGTGTGGGTTGCATGGACATTTTCCCGACGTCGCGGTCAGCTGTGATGGATGTGTGATTTGTATTTCCAAGCAGAAGAAGCTGACCCGTGAGGAGCTCTCGCTGTCTGAACAAGACCTATCACAGGTTAGTTTTCTTCGCCTTCCATTGCAGCTACTGTCTCTCAACTGTGTTCTTGTCACTTAGATTAACTGTGCTGAGACCCGAAGTAGCTCATGGATCTGTGTCTTAGTAACTATTAAACACGATGGTTTAAGTATGTATTATGAACAAGTTGTTGTACCCATATTGTTTGAACTTATGTATTCAGCAAATATATTGTATAATGTATGTCTGTTAATTACCAGAGGTGGCAAAACTTTGTATGTCCAGTTTATGCAATGAATGTTGTAAATGCAATGATGTAGTTTGGATTAATAAATGATGGTTTTGTTTCTAAAAGGAAAAAAAAAAAAGATCAGTGTTCACCCTTATACACAGATAACCAATTTCATGTTGATAATTACAAGAATATTCTCTTACTGTTATACTATCTACATAGCATTATGGTGGTTGGAAATCGCTTCTGTGGAAGTTCTGTGGCATCAGATTCCCATGGGAAGCCCTGTTTATGGAAGTGTGAAGGTAATTAATTTTTTTTTTTTTAAGAGGAAAACTTTGTACTATCCACAGTTATCTAAGGAACAATAAAAATATTAGGAGACTTCCCTGCTGTGTTTAGTGTCTTCTCTGTACAAGTGACCAAGCGTAGGGGTTGGGTAACGGGAATTAGTGTGGGGTTTTTGGGATAATTGCTGAGCAACCATCCTGACTTTCCGCACACCTTGAGTTGAGTATTACTTGATGAAGAGCTGCAACTGGGGGCCAGTGGGATTGCTGTCCCATTTGTATTTGGAGCAGAGACTGCTTCAAGGAGGTAAAATCCTGCTTCTGCTTCTACGGTGGCTCAGGGCTGTGAGGGGAAGCGAAGGCGACTGCAGTGAGGCTGTGTTTCCACCTGCTAACGCAGGCAGAGGCTCCGGCTGCCTGCAGCGCTGTGCTCAGCATCCTCCATCCCAGGGCTGGCGGCGGAGCTGGGTCGGGAGATGATGGCGTTTGATATCGGTGCTACAGCAGGAGGAAATTGTGTCCTCTGCGTTAGAGCTGGAGACGCAGTGCCTCAGATGGCCCGGTGCAATTGGATCATTTTCCTTCTCAGATGCTTAGAGTGCTTCTCACCCTGAATTTGCTGTAGCCTTATGTAGTAAAAATCCCCTTCCCTTTAACGCAGCTAGCACTGCGATGCTTATTATAATGAGCAACTGCTACTGTTGGGGCCAGAGTGCTCAACACAATCCTTCCTCTTCTTTCTGCCAAAGCAGGGGCCTCACAGCGTTGCAGGATGCTGCAGTACCGCAGCACGCACCTTGAAATCATCCCAGCCACTTTTCCAGCTGAACGCTCCTAAAGCTCTCAGTATTTTGAAGCTTAAGGTACGTGCTTTTCTCAGCCACCTTTAATAAATCCTGCACTTCCCCACACTCTTCTTGCACGCTTCTGCCATGTGCTCTACCTGTGGCAGGGCTCATTTTACCAGGAACTCAGCACCACCAGCAGCTTCATTCTGCTGGTGTGGGGTCCCATCAGTCCCACTGGTGTGAGGTGTGGAGGTCCCATCAATTTCTCTGGTGTGAGGTGTGGGGTCCCACTCTGGTGTGAGGTGTGGGGTCCCATCTTCCCTCTCATGTGAGGTGTGGGGGTCCCATCTCTCCCCTCCACCCAAGGAGAGCAGTGTCCAGCAATTCCCACACCCCAGCCAGCTCCAGGCGAAGGGACAGGACCTCTCCTGCCTTCACCACCTGCCCAAGGAGCTCACTGAGCTGGATCTCGCGGGCAGCTGGGGTGCCTGGTACCTGCGCAAGCTGCTCTGGTGTCAGCAGCCCAGTTACCTCCTCTCCAAGCAGAGAAGCAAGTGATGGTGTTTAGCACCACCAGGCACGATGGTTTTTCAGCCAAGCGGTACGTGACCGGCTGTATGCACTGATGAGCTTCAGCCTTCAAACTCGGCAGACGGATGCGTTGGGGCCCTCGGAAGGAGCACGGATTACCGGGGTCAGGAAATTGAATACAAGCAATTGGAGACTGCTGCAAATTGCACATACGGATTTCAACCTCTCGGCCTTAGCAGAAGGTTCCTGCTGGGCTCTGCAGCAGGAGGAGAGAGGAAAGAAAAAGATGATGTAATGTGCTTTCCCAGAGCTGTTTTAAGCCACAAGCAGTGAACGATCCTCCACATGGAGACGTTTGAGCCGGTTGCGCGGGTTGGAGATGCCGCCCCGTGTCAGCAGTACTGCTCTTGCTGAGATGCTGGCTGCTTCCAGAATGGGGACAGCTCTCTGAGGACTCCTTTCTGTGCTACACACCATATTTCCAGGACTCTGGACTGCCAGGTTTGAGGAGATCTTCGATTCATAGCAATGTTTTTCCCTCCAAGAAGCTAAAAAAGGGGGCTGGAGACCTGTGGTGTAATTGGCAGCAGCATTGATCTTCAGTGCACAAGAGAAATCTGTTAAGCCAAAAGCTGTAAGGCACCTGCAGTCATTTCTATTTAATTAATGCATTTCTTCAGTGCGAACTCATTTAGGAGGAGCATGCTGGTTTTGTAAGATTTAGAGCTGGATGCAGCGACCGCTGCAATCGATGGGATGGATGCTGACGCCTGCAACCGGGGCCGGGCTTTAACAGCCACCTGAACCTGCTTGCTGCACGGCTCTGCGAGTGCATCGGGGTGATTCTCTTGTACGGTCTTGCTGTAGTTTTGAGTCACAGCTGTTGTCACCTGTGCTGCACACTGAATTTTCAGTGCCAATTTTTGTCTCAGCAGCCAGGCTTCGCATACTCTGCTTCCTCCCTGCCTGCGTGCCACGGGGCTGTGCTCATCACCCTGCGCACCGGCTGGTTCTTCTCCAAGATCTCTGTAGGTGTTCAGGGAGATTGTCCCAGCCCACCTGCCTGGTTTTGGGGAGATGCTTCAGGCAGACTGGAGCCTATGGCAGGGCACCTCCCAAATCTGCCAGCGCCTCGGCCAGGCATGCTGCCACGCTGAAGCACTGCCACACGCCAAATTACCCAACGTCAGCTTTGTCATTAGGCAAGATTTGAGGACAAAAGAACTCGTTTGCTTCAAAACATTGATCTGCAAAAATAAATTGAATTACAGAAAGGCAAAATAATGCTGTTTGCTTTAGGGCACAGCTACATTTAGATTCTAATTTTCCTAGTGCAATCCGTTTAATACAAGCCTCAACAGCACAAAACGTCCTTGAACACAACAAAGGCAGAGAAGCTTTTCTGTAACATGCACCCAAAGTTAATGAGATGAGGAAAGTGCTTTAAGGGGCGTACCTTTGTCCTATTTGCCTGTAGTGCAATATTCTATAAATGGATGCCATATGGCCATACCCTTAGTGGTATGTATTACTGTTCAAGTGGATGAGCCATCCAAAGACAAGTACGTCCCAGAGGATGGCTTTCTATAGCCTGTGACTTAATTATTTGGTGCACGAGGCTCACTGGTCCAAATTTAGTCATGGGAGTCGGCGAGTTACTTCAAAGAAACATCTGACCATACTTGTGTGTGTTTATGTGTTGTAAAAATTTTACGAGAGATTAATTCAAAAGCACTATGCTAGATGTTTATGAGGGTTTTGGCTGGATGCAGAACCAGTCCCAGCCCCACCAGCCGTGCTGAGTCCCCCAGCTCTGTAGTGAGCAAGGAACTGGACAGATTTACCGGCCACGATGTTGCTGTTCTTCATCCTTTGAGTCGGCTGAGCCAGCATGGGTTCACCCCTGCCTTGGGATGAGTGAAGTATCTGACGGGGTTTGCTCTTGTTCTTGCAGTTCACCAAGCCACGGGGCTTTACTGTCCTTCACTCTGAGACAGCCCCTTCCCTGGAGCCCTCGTGCCCAAGCCAGAGGACACCTGCCCAGCCTCTGGGCACAGTGGGACAACCCCAGGAGGCAGCTCCACGCCTCCTGACAGTGCGTCTGGCCAGCTCCGACCGCAGGCGAAGCAGCTCCTGGCCACCTTGTCACCACAACACCTCTGCTGTTCTCCAGCAGCACGTGCCACCAGCTTTGTGCGCAGGGGACAGCCCTGCTTCCGAGGCTGTGGTAGGGAAACTGAAACCAAGTTCACTCAGCACCTGGCCTAAAACGCAGGCAGAGATACTGACTGTTGCTTAGCATCATCACAGCACCGAGAGCTAAAAATTTTCCTTTGCTGTTACTTCCCTGACCTTCATTAGTTCTGCAAGCACCGAATGCAGAGCCCAGATGGAGACAGTTATCATAAAAAAATGAATCCTGGCCCCTTAATTAGCTCCTCATTATCTGAGAGCTCCATATTGAAGCATTAAGACGTTGCAAAGCAATTTGTTGAGTTTGCAATTAAAACTTTTTAGAATTGTTGAGCCTTTTAATACTTTGTGTTTACAAATTGCCTTGGACCTACACCAGTACACACATTTTCTTCACTGGGGAAATATAGCTGAGGAGCTGATAGTTATTAATATGAAATTATTGGGTTTAATAAAGTTATAAACCATGTCAATGAAGCTGCTCGTTTTATACCTGGTACAATGGAGATGACTCTCTCTGAAGGCGTGCAGAAGAGTAAGAATCGTTAAAAGGGCAATTATAGGCTGCTTTGCTAATAACTCCACTTTTACAGCACTGTAAAAACAAATGCACGCATCCCTCTTCATAGTAATTTACCCTGGATATGTTCCTGCCGGATGAGGGTAGGTGCTGGGACCCCTCGTTTCTGCAGGGGTGAAAAAGGAGTCGGCAAGGCTCAGCACGTTGCAGGATCAGGCCTGCCATGAATAAATAAAAGCCAGATGGGCATGGATTATATTCACCGTGCCGCGCAAGCTGTTAGCTGGAGGAGTGCAGCTACCAGATACGAGCACAGAAGAAAAAAATGTGTCTCTGCTGCAAAGCATGGAGTTGCACAGGCTTTGCCTGGGTTCCAGATGAGTCTATGGCCTGGTCTGCTGTGATGGCAAAGAAATGAAGAGGTGGGTGGCTGATTGACAAGCCCAAGGCAAAGCTCTTCCTAAAATCTCCAGAGCCAACATGAAGCAAGGGGAGCAGCAATGGTTCTGCTGACCTGGAGAGGGATTAAGTGATTTGCTTTAAACCTCTTAAAAATGGTTCCCAAGCCATTTGCGAGGGATGGCCACCTTCACATCCCATCCGACGAGTCTGAAGGAGAGAGGCGGCTTGTCTGCAGCAGAGCAGAGCCGCAGAGTTTTAACTAACCCCAAACAGCTTCTTCCTCCTGTCAAACGCTCCCCAGGCTGTCTGCCAGCCTGTACAAGTCCATGGCCATTAAGGGTTTGTTGTATAACCGTCACAGGAGGATACGTATCGCCGAGGGGAGCCGACGGAGGGAAGTGGCTTTGGTGCGTGGCGGAGCTATAAGGAGGGATCTGTGCAAGCCACGACAAACAGCACCGTGCCGATGCGACGCGTGCTGGGCTTTTGTTCTCAGCCTGTGCCGAGGACTTGTGACAATACGGTACTTCTGTTCTTTGGGATGTTGTAAAGCCATGAGCTGATCTGTATTGAACATGTCATTTGTATTCCCACACTGTTTTTTAAGCAAATCTGTCAAATAAAACCAAAAAAAAAGGATGAAAAGAGGAATGCAAAGGAATGATTACATAAGGAATCTGCTGTGCAGGCAGCCGTGGCCACACTGAACACCGGTGACTCCATGGATTTGCTGTCCTCCAAGAGGAGGTCAAAATGACCCTGAGAAGCAGCTTTGGTCTGGAGAAGAGCACAGCATGTTCCAAACCACCAGTTGTCACCCAGACTGGGGCTCAGGGCCACCTCCAGCCGCTTGCTACTGCCTGTGTCCACGGGCTGCTGCTTCCCTCCTGGCCCTCAGCATCTCCGAGCCTTGGGGCTGCTTTGCGGTGGATCATCTCCCTTTTGACGGACAAGGGCTGAGCCCTTTCTTGCCATCCCTCTGGCTTTTTGATCCAGCTTTTAAAGACCTCATCACTTCCAGGATCATTTTTTCATGCCCTCCTGGGCGTGCTTTTCCATTGTGGCACTTTATGAGCGCCTGGCTACCAAAAAAAGGATCTACAGGCCGATGGGCACCTGCAGCAGCAATGTGGGTCCTGCCTCAAGCACGTGTAGCAAGCCCCCAGCAACGAAGGCAAGGGACCTTGGGGAAAGGAAACATAAATCTGCCATCTGTGGCAATTTAGCATTTACCAGTCAGACTGCACTGGGGCACTGTCGCTTCGAATGAATGTTAAAGCCTTTCCTTTCCGTGGCCTGAGCAGACTCCTTTTCCCATCAAATTGGCCGTGGCATGCTGTAATAAAACAGACACACTGTGGCTGCGACGGGTCACTCCGAGGGGCTGACACGAGCTCAGGGAGGTCCCCTTTCGGAGGAGGCGTTCAATTAAAGTTTTATGGCAATTCTGCCGTGCGAAGCCGCAAGGGTGAGTCTCTGTGGCTGTGCTGGGATTTCAAATTAGTGGCCGAGAACTAATTTGCCGGTAACCCGGGCAGCCAGCTCTGCTCAGCTGCAGGAGCAAGGTCCAGGGAAAATACGCTGGTGACACCACGCACTCGGCTCCGCTTCCTGGAACCAGCAGGATGAGTGAGCCCAAGCATGGGAGCGGATGCGGCAGAAGGAGGGAAGGGCAGATCCAGCTTTCTGGAATGCCTCAGTGAGATGGACCCTGTGGGGGATGCGGGGTGGCTCTGGGAGCTGGGGGTCCATCAGCACTTTGGGAAATGAGACTTGGGTGAGCCCCTAACCCAGGAGGAGTTTGCACGAAGAAAAGGTGTTAGGTCAGGCACGCTGCCTTTGAGCACGAATACTCATGCTCTCAAGTAAGATTTCCTCTTGGAAACACCGCTGGAGAGCGGGCAGCCTGCAGCTCCCAACACGCAGGCTGCACAGCGCACTGAAGACTCAGACAGGAGCTGAGAAATGTTTAGACTTCCACATGTCTTCTTTCTTATTTCCCCTGAAACAGCAGGAAGAATCATCCCAAATCATTGATGCAGCTGTGGCCAGAGGCATTCGGGACTTGTGAATGGAGGAAAATAACGCTGCGATCCTCTGCTGCAGCTGCGGTGACAGCAGTGATGATGATGATGGCAATGGTGATGATGACACCAGGCCAGGTCTGAGTGCCTTGCTGGACATAGGCAGGGTGCTGGTTTTCCTCTGCAGATTTTAGGTTCAAAACCCCACTCATCCCTGGGAAGAAAACCAGCCCCTGGAAATGCAGGGTGTTCTGCAGGAGGAGATCCCAGATTTCTGCCGAGCATCCCAAAGTACCCAACGCGTTACCGACACACGCACTGCTCCAGTGCAGGTGCTCGGAGCACAGCTGCTGCTGCGGCAAAGACAGAGGAGGGTAAGTTGTTGTAAACGAGCAGGGCTCTGTGCCCAGATTTTAGCCATAACACTTTCTTTCAAAAACTCAATAAACCGGTGTTTTGCACAGGATAAACTGTCAGACTTTTAATTACCAGCCATCGTTACTATGTTATCGTAATGTGAGTGAATAGAAGATGTTCTGCCACTGCCAGATGTTCGCTCTCTGCTCGTTACAGCAGTGATGAGTGCGGTGCTGCCTGTCCTCGGCTCGGAGCCAGGGCGAGGAACCCCGGCCCCGCCGCCCCGGGCATGCACAAAGCTGGGATAAAGAGCTGTAAAATGTCCCAGCCTGTGGTATAAAAATAGCCTCTGCGGTGATTCCAGATGGGATAAAACCTACGGAAGGGCAGTCGGCCCTCATGCACCAGGACGTGTGATGGTTGTTGGCGAAGGGTCAGGAAGAAATTTGTCCTGGGGTGATGCTACCTAATGGGCTGTGTTAGAGGTTGTGATGCTCTCTGCTGCTGCTGGAAAGGGGTACCGGACCCGACAGTCCGTCGTGTTGCTGTGATATGTACTGCATTTTGAATAGCAAATGCAGTATTAATATTGTAATTCCCATCTGTTAAATCAGTAATGGAAGTGCTCTGTGATGTCAGACACCCGTCCTGGCCATCGCAGGAGTCCTCGGGCGCTGCAGATGCTGCCAGGGCTCTGCCTGCTCCAGCCAGTGGTTTTGGCTGGTTTTGGTGTCAGCCCAGTTACAGCTGAAACTTCATGAGGGCACAAAACTGGTGGCAGCCAATTAATTCCTGGGAAGCACTAATGAAGGGGATGGAGGGGTAAGTCCCCGTGGGACCACCAAGCCAGGCCACCCATGCCCACCCTGGGGTGTCATTCAGCAAGGAGCGAGACTTGCATTTAAGCAGAAGGGAGAAAAAGTACAAAACAAGGAACTTGGATCACTTCGTCCCATAGCAACAAGCCCGTTCAACAGGAGGAGCGCGTTCACAGCAGAGCCCTAAAAAAAGGAGCTGTTAAAATAAACATTGGCATATCTCACACCTCCCTCTTCCCTGAAGGATGGTCTCTGGAAGCACATGTGGACAAACGAGGGAAGGGAAGAGAAGGAAAATAGTGATGAAGGGGAAGATTAGAGGTACTCTAATTAAGTGCTGAAATTAATCCGCTGTTGTCTTTCGCTATCTAATATGTTTAATCATTATGGTTTCTCTGCCGTTCACTGATGAATCCAGCAGCTTCTTTCAGAGCATCTGGTCATATTATTCCCTTGCTTAATGATAGCGTAAAAATCCCCAGGCTTTTTCCGCAGAGCTTTTGCCCCACGTACTGAACGCCGCCGCACAGCCAGGTACCAAAGAGGAGGCTGGCAGCCTGCAGCGATGCTCAGCCCCTGCCCCTGCTCGTCGAGGCTGTGCATGGCCCCATCTCACGCCCCTCGCTGCACCCCGGGGCATCCCCCGGCCCAAGGAAGGGGGCTGAGGCACCAGAGGTGTTATGGCAGCGTGCCTTTAGCACGATTATAAATGTGGGAATTCATCGCTGGAGCAGATAAAAAGCCTCTCTGTGAGCACCCTTCCAGCGCTGAGGCGGTCGGCTGGTTTCAGGGGTTTTTCCCTGCTTTCTGCGTGTTGCCTTGCTACGCGGGGGGATAAAAAAAAAATCCCATTTTTTCTTCTGCAGACTGGTACAAGATTCCCAGAGCCTTTCCAAGCCTGTGCTGCCCTCACTCAGGACCACCTGGGGTGGACGCTGTGCGCAGCGGAGGTGTCTCCCGTGGGTGGGCAATCTCCCTTCACTGCGTCCACGCACCCCTGGCCCGCGGAGCCAGGAGGGCGCACGGGCTGCGCCAGCCCAGTCTTTGCTATACCCACGGGCAGCCAAGCCCCCATTGCCTCCAGCACAAGGATGGTTGAGACTCAGCTTGCTGAGGCAGTGGGCTGGATGGCAGCTTTCACCTCGGGCTCACGCCAGCATCAGAAACCCCCGAATTTCCTTCGTGCACACAGATAACTTCACCCGCTGCCATTGCATTGCCTCCAGTGACACCGCAGACCGGAGCAGGGTCACATCTGTGTGTGTTGGTCTTCAAGGAAAGGCCAGGACAACATTATTTTGGAGTTAGCATCACACTTGCATTTACTTCCCTTCCTCTTTGCACTCTTTTTGTTTTTGTCTTTGCA
>WHYT01017265.1:208229-257399 GCA_009806455.1 Tetrax tetrax | reverse complement strand
AGCCAGTGGTTTTGGCTGGTTTTGGTGTCAGCCCAGTTACAGCTGAAACTTCATGAGGGCACAAAACTGGTGGCAGCCAATTAATTCCTGGGAAGCACTAATGAAGGGGATGGAGGGGTAAGTCCCTGTGGGACCACCCAGCCAGGCCACCCATGCCCACCCTGGGGTGTCATTCAGCAAGGAGCGATACTTGCATTTAAGCAGAAGGGAGAAAAAGTACAAAACAAGGAACTTGGATCACTTCGTCCCATAGCAACAAGCCCGTTCAACAGGAGGAGTGCGTTCACAGCAGAGCCCTAAAAAAAGGAGCTGTTAAAATAAACATTGGCATATCTCACACCTCCCTCTTCCCTGAAGGATGGTCTCTGGAAGCACATGTGGACAAACGAGGGAAGGGAAGAGGAGGAAAATAGTGATGAAGGGGAAGATTAGAGGTACTCTAATTAAGTGCTGAAATTAATCCGCTGTTGTCTTTCGCTATCTAATATGTTTAATCATTATGGTTTCTCTGCCGTTCACTGATGAATCCAGCAGCTTCTTTCAGAGCATCTGGTCATATTATTCCCTTGCTTAATGATAGCGTAAAAATCCCCAAGCTTTTTCCGCAGAGCTTTTGCCCTACGTACTGAACGCCGCCGTGCAGCCAGGTACCAAAGAGGAGGCTGGCAGCCTGCAGCGATGCTCAGCCCCTGCCCCTGCGCGTCGAGGCTGTGCATGGCCCCATCTCACGCCCCTCGCTGCACCCCGGGGCATCCCCCGGCCCAAAGAAGGGGGCTGAGGCACCAGAGGCGTTATGGCAGCGTGCCTTTAGCATGATTATATATGTGGGAATTCATCGCTGGAGCAGATAAAAAGCCTTTCTGTGAGCACCCTTCCAGCGCTGGTTTCAGGGTTTTTCCCTGCTTTCTGTGTGTTGCCTTGCTACGCGGGGGGATAAAAAAAAATCCCATTTTTTCTTCTGCAGACTGGAACAAGATTCCCGGAGCCTTTCCAAGCCTGTGCTGCCCTCATTCAGGACCACCTGGGGTGGACGCTGTGCGCAGCGGAGGTGTCTCCCGTGGGTGGGCAATCTCCCTTCACTGCGTCCACGCACCCCTGGCCCGCGGAGCCAGGAGGGCGCACGGGCTGCGCCAGCCCAGTCTCTGCGATACCCACGGGCAGCCAAGCCCCCATTGCCTCCAGCACAAGGATGGTTGAGACTCAGCTTGCTGAGGCAGTGGGCTGGATGGCAGCTTTCACCTTGGGCTCACACCAGCATCAGAAACCCCCGAATTTCCTTCGTGCATGCAGATAACTTCACCCGCTGCCATTGCATTGCCTCCAGTGGCACCGCAGACTGGAGCAGGGTCACATCTGTGTGTGTTGGTCTTCAAGGAAAGGCCAGGACAACATTATTTTGGAGTTAGCATCACACTTGCATTTACTTCCCTTCCTCTTTGCACTCTTTTTGTTTTTGTCTTTGCATCAGAGCAGACCAAAATGCCGACACGTCACTGTCACCACTGAGCAACTGAAAATGTGACATGATTAGAGATTAGGGCAATAACGAGACGGTTTATCTTCCCTACACATACAGCACTGTGTGAACCACTGGGAAATAAAAGCAGCCTCAATAAATCATAAAGTCTCTGCCGCGGAAGTAATAACGCCAGCAACCCCAGGTACAGCGAGAAGTTTGCTCTGACACCCGCTCCCGGGACGTCGCGGCTGTGAGAGAGGCGAATCCCTGCCAAATCCTCCCGGGCATGGCAGCAGGGCTCAGCGGCTGGACTGGGGGTGCTGGGGACGTCCAGAGCCATGCAAAGGCCTGGGAAGCCCCGTTCCTATGGCGTTCACTCCTGTACTGAAGTGTGGACAATTCTCTGACTATTTGAGGAGCTTTTTAAAGTCCCACCAGCACAGGAGCAGAACACAACTCCCATGAGCAATGCAGGCAGCTGGGCTGGGGGGAGCAGGGTGGTCTGTCCTCCCATCCTCAGGCAGGACACCACGTCCCACCAGGCACTGCTACGGGATGGCATAGCCCTACCCGCCTCTCTAACGGACCCGTCCCGGCAGGACAGACCTCCAACAGGTTGGACACTCCATCTTCTCTTGCATAATCACTGGGCTGAAGAAAAACGACTGATGACGGCTTCCCACTCACATGTCCAACCCCCTGCAAATGGCTTCTTGCCCTGGTGGAACAGAATATTGTGGGGCTGCCATAAATAGGTAGCAATCAAATAATGCTGCAACCCACTCCCATCTGCTAGGGAAAAATCCTGCCCAAGTGAAAGCGAGAGGGAGCTGGGAAGAACGGCTGCATCCTGCACCGTACCCTGGGCATGGGCACCTGCTTCGTGCGTCGCACCCATCGCGCTGCCGGCACAGGAGCTGGGTGGGCAGCACCTCTCCTGAGCCGGGAGGAATCTGCCGGTGGCAAAGGAATGTGCTGGAGCGGAGACATCTGGCTGGCAGAGTCATGCGTTTTCTTTACAATATGATATTGGCAATGTTAGATGAAAACATTGACAAAAGATGAAGCCAGATACTGGGGGAAATGTGTAAAACTTTGTAATTCCAACTTGCATCAGTTTGAGCATGACCATGCGGCCTTAGCTATAAAACAGCAAGAGACCAGTTGTTCTGCTGGAAAAAAAAAAAAAATGGTTCTGCAAAAATCAGTGTAGAATCATAGAACGGTTTGGCTGGGAAGGGACCTTCAAAGCCCACCCGGTCCAAGCCCCCTGCCAGGAGCAGGGACGTCTCCAACTGGATCAAGTTGCTCAGAGCCCCGGCCAACCTGGCCTGGAATGTTTCCAGGGATGGGGCATCCACCGCCTCTCTGGGCAGCCTGGGACACTGCTCCACCACCCTCAGTGTAAAAAATTCAAGTCAAGGTCTCTTTGCAGCAGCCGCACAGACACGTGCTGGGAGGCTCTGCCCACGCACTGGGACATGGCTGCTCCCACTGGGTATTGGGCCACCCTCGAGGACCTGCTTGGGGGAGATGGGGTGTCCACCCACATCCCTGAAGCAGCTCAACACCTGTCAGGACCCAGACATCCCCCGGCTCCACCTGACTCCAGTCCTCAGGGTGGCTTTGCAGGGTGAGACCTGCCCAGCGTGCCCCTGCACTTGCAGGTGTCTGCCTGTGTTCGTTAACGGAGTATTGGATAAATGACTTCAGCTCTGCAGAGAGCAGATTCTCCGCAGCTGTCCCAGAGGATGTGTTGTTTGTGCTGAGAGGTGAGAGCAATCCCCTGGAGCCTGGAGGGCTTGGGAGCTGGGGTAGGACAGAGGGGACAACCAGCAACGGCAAGGAAAAAAAAAAAAGAGTTAACCACAAGAAGCCTTTTTATTTGCTTTCTCTGGCTATTCTGCCTGACAAGCTTTAGCAACATAAGCTCCAGTTGATCTATGGTGAGTCCCTCAGGTGAGAGGGGCGGGAGAGGCAGGACCAGCTCTGCTCGTGCCCCTGTGAGCCCCTCATCCCTGGGGACACCTTGGGGCTTGGGCTGCTTCAGTGTAGGGGTGCCCTTGATTTTGGCCACTGCTGGTAGTGCTGGCAAAGGCACGTGGAGAAAACAGCACTGGAGGTGCTGGGCTGGGGTCCTGGGCGAGGGCCCCCCTTCCCCTGCTGTGGATTTTTGGAGGGATGGGGCTGCAAGGAGCCGCTCCTGAGCTGAGACCTTGCACGCATACAGCGAGTGCTGATTCATCTCTCTGCCACTTGAGACAAAAGAACATCTAATTAAGTCACCAGCATATAAATAAATGGACGAGGTGTAACCTCAGGAGCGCAGAACAGCGCTGGAGAATCTCAGAACTGCACAATTTGCTTTTCCTCCTCTCTGGCATGGCTGAAGCTCACCTCTGGGACTGCCCCTTTGTTTAGAAAATATTGAAGAAGATGATTTTTTTTTTTCTTTCTGATGCAGTATTAGTTTTTACATTAAAATCAGGTAATTTTCTCTTTCCCTGCAGTTCAGCCATGTCTCAGGTACATCAAGTCTTCGATAACTATCCAAATTAACTTGGAGTGGGGCCCCGTTTCCACCTCTATCAAAGGGTGCGTGGGGTCTGCATCCCTTTTCAGAAGAGAGTGAAAAACCACAGCAAGTCCAACAAAAACAGCAAACAAGTAATTGCCAGTGCTGTGTAATTGCCAGCACCCTCCTGCACTAATGGCAAAGCTGAGGTGCCTGCAGCTGCAGGACACAGCACCAGTCTGTGTTTTAATTGTCTAATTAAGTGGACTTTGCATTTTGCTCAGAAAGTGGTCGGATCCTGGCTTAGGCAGGAGTGAGGAGTGTGCTAACAAGAGCCCAGTCCTGGGGATGGGAACTATTCAGCTTTTTTTTTTCTGAAAGGCCACAGCTTTGGGATGGGGCTGTGGGGTCCCCCCTACCCTGTCCCCCAGCATCTCCCCAGGCTTTGCAAACTGTTGGTGGTTGCTCAGTGTTGTTTTCCCAGCCTGAGCAGGTGGCCAAGGCTGGATCACATCTCCTTGGCTGTTGGATGTGCACAAGCCTCACCTCTTCCCTTCAGAAGCTTCTCCTTACTGTAAAACTATGTATCATTGTTTTTATGGCCTTTTCCCTCTTGAGCTTTTTCCACTAATGTCCCAGAGGAGGCCTTGGTTGTGTTTGCATAAAAGCTACAGTGCTTTGAAGCACCCAGCCAATTTGTTTTGATGACATAATGAAGTTTATAAATTACCACCTTGGCCGGGAGCTCTAGGTGTTTGTGAGAAAATAAATCCCTTGGCATCTCCTCTCTGCATGCGATGCTCATTAGGGCTTTAACGGTGCCACCTCTGTCCTGAGGCTGACACGAGCCAACGGTAAAACAACAGGATGAGTCCTCGCCCATCCCTGCCCTCCAGGACTGGGCTGGTCCTGTCCTGCTGCCCAGGAGAAGCTGGTCTTTCTGGTGTGCATGGCTGAGCTTGGTGCCCAGGAGAAGGTGGCTTTTCCTTGCCAGAGACAGTGAGTTGACGCAGACGGTTCCTGGATGGACTTTCCAGCCAAGAAACATATTTTTCTGACAACAAAGCACTAATCATCTCCAGTGCTTTGACTGACTGAAAAAGAGAAAATCTGAAAGTTCTTGCATGGAATGTGAGTAATAATAATGTATCCCTCTGACTAGGAGATCGTTATTAAACCTGTAATCTACGCACGTACCCCATCGCTTGACAATTTTTGGAGATGATGCTGCTCCAGCCCACATCACGGGCCCATGCTGGCTGCGCAGGAGTTTCCACTGTCCCAGTCTCAAAGGCATCTGCCTAATTGCACACGTGATATTTTTTTAATGTGCTTTCCTGCGTTGCCTACATCTGATAAGGTCAAAGCCACCTTGAGGACAGCTGCTCGGCTGTCTATTTTGGCTTTTCCTCTTCTGGATCCAGGGAGGACACAGCTGCTCTGACCTTTTCTGAAAACCTGGCTAAAGGTGATCAAGGAACACACACATATTTCCCAAAGCAGTTTGAAGGAAGTGTCTGGCATGTATTTTATTTGTAATGCCAACTCTTCCAAATAATCACTCACAAGGTACCGGGGCTCTTGATTGTTTTTCACCTCCGGGAAGAACATCTCTGTCTAGAATTGGAATTTTATGTCCAGAAAATGAAGTAAAGAAAGAGCAACCAGCCTCTTCTATGGTCTTCAGCAGGGCTATTTTTTTCTTCTACTTATTTTTTGGAAGTTGGGACTGACACTGCTGAAGACATGAAAAATGAAGCCAGATTTTCTAATGGATCCTTGCAATTTTCTAATGGGTCTGAGTTCAGAGTGACCACATTGGTGTGACACGGTGGAGACACCCACGGGCTTGGCCATGTTACGGAGGTGAGACTGGGAGCTACAAAATGCTGTGGAGTCCCCTGTCAGGTCCCTGCTCAGCACTGAGCCTGGCTGCTGGCACAAAATGTGGCCACCTCTGCCAATGGGACCGGCCCCAGTGCTGGTCTACAAGGGAGCAACCAGATTTTGGAACCGGTGACTGCGAAAAGCTACACTGACCCATTTTCCTCTGGATGATGGATACAGGGATTGGTAAAAGCTCCATAGCAACTGGATGTGCACGGTTTAATTATGAAATCCCCATGGTGCTCTCTTGCAAAGATAAATGGATATGGGATATTTTCACCTCTTGCAGCCATTAAAAACTCTATATTTAGAAGGTCCTGTTCCACCATGTGGTGTGCCAGGCAGCAGCACAGCTTGAGGAAGGACAATACTTAGGACAACGCATGCACATCCTTCCAGGAAGGTTTGTAAGCCTGAGGAGTCTGGTTGTCACCGCATGGCACCTTGGTGCCATCACCTTCTCCCAAGCAACACCAGTGGTAGGCACTCTCAATCATGGTGGTGGCATTTCATGCTCATTTGCACCCAGTGCAAATAATAATACTGGGTATAATGGAGACCACAACAACCCCATCCCAGGCGTTAATCCCAAACAGCGAGACAGATCCAGCAGAGGCATTGAATCAGTGTGTGTCAGCCACGGAAGATTTGAGAAAGACAAGGCAAGACTGGAAGAACTGTATTATTGAGACTATTTTTTAATGTTTGGGTTCTTTCCTAGTTCTCTTTTGTTTAAGCTCTCCACAACAGCTCAGGTCAGCTCTTATTACATTCCAGCTGTCCCTCCTGTCCCCTGGCACAGAGTATTGAGACGCAGACAGTGAGAACTTTCAGATGGCGTGATAAATAAAATGATGCTATTATTAAAGCACTGTCCTGTTTTCTGCTGCCATGGTATCTCTTGTCTTGCCTGGCTTATTGCTGATGTCTTCTGTCAGCCCCGCTTGCCTTTCTCGGGTGTATGATTTATGGGCCAGGGAGATAGAGCAGAAACATGGGAAAATTGCAAATGAGGGTGCTGGGAAGAGCACAGGCAAGAAGTGGCAATGATGGGGATGTGCAAATGGATCCTTCTCCCACTGCCCTCTGACAGAGGACGGTGTTGAGGACAGTGTGCTCAGACAACCAAACAGCTTGGCTCCAGGGCTCCGGCTTATAACACCTGAGCTGGGAGAAATAAAACCTGGAGCAGACACAGAGATCCTTGTCACTTTCCAAGGTGAGCTTTCCAAGCTGTGCATGGATGCCTCCAGCACAGGGTGGCATCTGGTCCTAAAGGTCCAGGCAACAGCCACCAGTGTCCAGATCCAGCAAGAGCATGGCACCAGCCAGATCCTTGTCTGCTGCGAAGTAGTCTCATTTCTTCTGTTTCAAGGAGTTTGTCCCCTTTCGTGTCTGTTTCTCTGCAGCCCGACACGGCTTGTGTGTGGGCAGCCAGACAGGAGAGAAACTGCAGGCTGCTGCCTGCACTGGGAGCCTGTCCTTGCTGGTAGCGATCGCAGCTCGGCAGGATGCTATTTTCATTACCGCATCTGAGGCTCGTGAAAATTGAGTTTCGCTCGGTCCTGCAGCCTCCCCAAACTCCAGGCGCCTCTTGCGCATCCCTCCTCCTGCCAACCCGAAGCCTGGGAGGGATGCTGAAGGGCCAAACCCCCACTGAGTTTTTGGTGCCTTTCATAGCACCCTGCGTGAGAGCAGGGCTGGGGAAGGGGGCTCGTGTCTCTGGGGTGCGCGGGGCCCAGGTGTGTGAGTACCTGTGTGCTGCAGAGGGAGAGCACGTCCACAAGGTTCCCTGTAATCCCAAAATTCAGGGAGAAGATGAGAAATGGGGATTTGGGTTAGTTTGAAACAAAAATTAAACCAGTGAGTCATTTCATTTCCTTGCACAGGAATTTCCAAAGGCTGTTTTGAGGCAGATGCTGCTCCTTTAATCTGGTATTTTGGCCAGTTATGCACACATGTACTAGTCCTGCTTGGATTACACTTTTGCATGAAGGATTACAGCTCAAATCCAGCAGTGCTTTTAATGCCTGGAACCAGGCAAGGAAGCTGACATTAATATGTCAGGAGCGAAAACACAGCCAGAGGGTTAGTCATTAGAAAGTATGATGTAGGATTATAATGCAAGCTGGAGAAAACAGACATACTGGTACATTTCCAGCTGTTTATTTTTCTTGGGCCATGTCACCCACTCATTGATCAATTCTAGATTCTAGATAATTATTCCAGGGATAATTTGGCAAGCGGAGCCGCTTTGGAATACTAATGCAGTCTGCCATGCTTGCCCACCTTGCCAGACTGCTTTATACATAGGGCATTCCAGTCCATGGCCTCATCATCTCCCTGTTTGAGAACCAGTGGAAAACTCCGTCCAGGAGTCACTGCAGATACGCCAAGAAACACCAATATCCAAAAGTTGTCAAGAGGAACCAAGAAATTCAGCTGTTTTGGGTTCTGGGTGCTCTGTTCACATCAGTTTAACATCCAGCTGAAGACAAAGATGCTGCCTATAAAGGCACATGTGTAAATGTGCATACACATCACATATGAAGATTGGATGATTCAGGGGGCCCTAAAGCTGTAAATGGCCATAGCTGCATCAGCAATGTTTCTTCCTGTTGGAAGATGTGGGTAGATGGTTGCAGAAGATTGAGTTATGAGTTATGAGTTAATGAATTACCATTTATCAGCAGCCACTGCGCAGAATATTAAACTGTTAGGGTCAAAATAAACGAAAGAAAACAATTCCCCGATTTGTCCAGTCATCTCAGGGAGGTCTGGGTGATCAAGCAATTCCCATTGCAAATCTGACAAAGCAGGTAATTGCTCCTCTGGCTAAAGAGAAGGGTGAATCTGTAGGAAAATAGGCATTGTCTCAAGCAGGGAATGCCAGCTGGGAAGTGCATCTACTCAAACCGCCCTCCACCAAGGTACGCCCAGTGCCAAATCTACAGGACGTGGGGAGGGAAGGGCATTGCCCTGGCTGTGGTCTCACACCAGTTTTTCTGGCTCGCGAAGGGTTAAACCTGCGCTGGCCAGGCTGGCCCCTCCGCCCTCACACCCTGCAGAAAGGGTGCTAATTGAACCGGCTGAATGGCCACGGGATTAGCAAGTGGAACCCGGTGAAAATGAAATTGGAGAGGAGGAGGGCTAATTAGCTTCCACCTGCCCAAAGCCATGAAATACCCCCCAGCCCAGCAGCCCTAGTTCCCCAGGGTGGGAGTCTGCCTTGGCTGGAGAGCTGGAGCTGTGCCTGGGTCCAGGGTGAGGACAGTGGCTGCGGTTTATTGGAGGGATCCTGCATCTGAGTGAGTACCGAGCATCCTTCCTCTCTCTGCGACGTTGATGGCATCGCTTTGCTTTCCTTTCCTTCCTCAGTTTCCTTGGGGCAGCCCTGTCAGCTCCTTGGTGGAACAGTGGGCTGGTTTCTGGCTGGTTTGGGTGTGCATTAGTTGCTGGCATGATTAGAGGAGGAACGCACCAGCAATGTGAGCAGTGAGGAAGGGTCGGGTGTCTGTGCGGTGCCAGACTTCAAGCCCACCAGTGACAGCCTGTGTTAAACACAGCCCAGCCTCCCTTGCCAGCGTTAAACTAAGCATGGCTATTAAACCTGCTCTTAATTTTAATGTGGCTAAATATTTTAACTCTTGCTCAGGACATTGTATTAGGCATTAGCTGGCGTGGATTGCTTTCTCCAAGTGTTTTGGAGAAATGGTTGTTATTTTTCCAGTGATTCTCTGAGAGACTCGCAAGCAGCTTGGAGTTTACTTGTGAGTGAGGTTGCACATCCTTCCTGGACCCCTGGTTTCTTCTGCTGGGCTGTGGGCTGTCGCACGAATCAGTCGTATGTGTGCAGATAGTAATATTTGGCAAAGCTTCAGCAGTCTCCATCGCTGGGGCCGGGCATCCTGCTGGTAGAGATCAGCTGTGCTCGACTGAACCGTCTGAGAGCACAGTCCTTTTGTTTCATCTCTACTTGCAAGTAAAAAGGGCTCAGAATGGCTTTACTGCTGGAGAGTGAAGTGAGTTCAGTCGAGGACTCTGTCTTCAGTCATCTTGGCTGAAAATTACTGGTAAACTTTCCATTTTAGTAGATTTAGGAAAGCAGAAACTAAACTGCTTGGGGATTTTAGATGGTGGCAGAGGTCAATAAAATATTGAAGAGGCATGCCATCTGTAACTGCTGGATGGGTGGGGGAACAGAAATACTAACTGGGCAGCTTACCTACATGCAAAGAGCAGGAGAGATTGCTGTTCTGTCTAGATGGACGCCAATCCTATAGCACAAGAGATGTTTCCAGGAAAAGTGCATAAGTGATGGCCAGGTTGCTAGAGGATAGTGGGACAGCTGGTAGAGTTTGCTAGGGATTTGCTTTTCTTTTTTTCTGGTGTTTGTGACTGAGATGCTCAATAATGTGCAGATAAGATGCAGCTCTGGGAACACCCTGCAGTGGGGGTGTTTTCCATAGCAGTCCTGCTATGGAGGAGGACTTTGTTCTCTCAGAATCACAGAATGGTTTGGGTGGGAAGGGACTGTTAAAGGCCACCCAGTCCAACCCCCCTGCAAGGAGCAGGGACATCTCCAACCAGATCAGGTTGCTCAGAGCCCCGGCCAACCTGGCCTGGAATGTTTCCAGGGATGGGGCATCCACCACCTCTCTGGGCAACCTGGGCCAGTGCTCCGCCACCCTCAGTATAAAAAATGTCTTCCTTATATCCAGTCTACATCTACCTCCTATTTTAAAACCATTACCCTTGTCCTATCACAGCAGGCCCTGCTAAAAAGTTGTTCCCCAACTCTTGCTATAACTTTATTTAAATAGATTGTTGTTACCCTCATTCAATTAAAGCAAAGAACAAAAGGGAGCTGTTTCCCTATAGATTTGATAGTGGTGTGGGATGAAAGAAGAAACTGTAATGAGGCTTTAAATTTTGGGATGCTGTAATTCTGCGTGCCAGGACTGCTCAGGACTGCACTGTGTGCCTGATGTCTTCTGGCTCAGGTAGACCTTTCCCCAGGAGGCTCCATCAGCCATTCGTAGCACAGGGCACTTGACACTGAGAGGGTATTGGGTCCATCTAGTGGAATAATTAGGCCCAAGCAATCTGAGAAACCATATACAAATTAAATCATTAGTTGCAATCTCAGCCTTGGCAGTCTGGTGATGAGATGCTGCTTCCCATTCTTGCCAAAGAAGGCAAAGCTGAGTCAAGTGCTAGCAAAATGCAAGCCACTCTGTTTTCATGTATGAGGTGGAGAATCCCTTTGAGAATTAGGCTCCTTGTTCCTTCTCAGTTTTAGCTTTATGAGTTAAAAGAGCAGTCCTATTTGCAACATAAAGCCAGATCTGTTTCAGTTTGTGTGTTTGCTTGATGTGGCCTATGGCTAAGAAATCCTACTGCAGCCAAAGGAGCTGCTCAGATCCGCCTCAGAAAGCAACTAGGAATAGGCTGCTTTGATGTATAAAGATGCTGAACGGGTAACAAAGGAAGGAAAACAACAAACATGGAGTTGAAAGCCTTTACAGCTGAGAGTTCCTAAATGCAGAAGTGAAGCTGCGTGCTATGGGAGAGGGCAGCCGGCGGGGACCCTGCAAAGTGCTTCTCCTGAAGTCCTATTTTGTTATGCACACGCAAATTTTCCTGTGGCAGTGGAATCAAATCCAGGAGCCACGAGGGCTTTGGAGACCCCAGCTGTCCTGGGAGAGAGTCTTCTGTTGATTTTTGGTGACAGACTTGGCAGCATCTCTTCCAGCTCAGGTGCAATGAAATATACTCATATGGCAGGTCTCTGCAGGAAGGAGCTCACTGGAAGTCATAATCCAAAATTGCAAATAATATTTTATTTTTTCTGGTTTTGTCACTGTATTTCCAGCTTGGCAATTAAGAGCATTGCCTTCTCTTTTGCTGGGACTCATGCACAGTCCCAGTCTTTTTCAGCCTAATGTTAATCTGGGTCTAGAAGAAAGTCCAGTCTGAACTGGTGTACACTTTCTTGCATTCTCCCTGTGAAAATCAGTTCAAATGCCATGACATGTGCAGGCAATCTCCTAGGATTTGGGAAACTCAAAGGTGCAGCAGCATCCCTCAGCGACCAGCTGAGTTGGTGTTGGCAGCTTCCACATCTGGGACCCTTCATCCTGCAAACATCCGGACGCAGGGAGGACCTACAAAGCTATATACCATATATATACTATAAACCAAGGCCAAATCCTGTATCCCATCCTCTCCCAAGCTGAGCGTGCCTTTTCTCTGCCTCCCTCATGAGCAGGTATCTGGAATGCATCAAATCTTTGCTGCAAAATGAGCTTTTCTGTTCTTCTCCCCAAACCTTTAGTTTTCCTGCCGAGCGTGCAGGTGAAGATATTGCATCTTCTCTGCTTGCCTCCAAAAACAAGCCTGGCCAGCTGCGGGGTCCAGGTGTTCCCGTTTCACCTCTGAAATCATGCAATTTCTTTCCCATAGAGGTGGCCACGTGTTTCCCAAATAACTTGTAGATTTTCTTTAATCTTTTCAAACTCCTCACTAACAGGGCCTGTTCTGTTATTTCCAGATCGAGTTGGCATTTTAACAGGAAAATAGCCTTTCTATAAAAATTGTAATTTTCATCAGCAAAAAATGGATTTATTGAAGAAAAGAATGGATTTTTCCACTGGGGGAATGGGAAGGAGAGCTCCCCAGTGCTGCCTGCTTTCCTTTCTACCTGCAGAAGAACCAGCCAGGTGGGCAACTCACAGCTGAAAATTGGCTCCCTCAAAAGAAATTTAACTTTTCTGGAACGATTTTCTCTAAAATAGTCCACCTTTTTATTTTCTCTTTCAATTCAGAGCAAACAAATACAAATAAATCAACTCCAATTATTTCCCCCTCTATATTCCCCCTAGGGCTGTACTGCGATTATGTGCAAATAAATAAATTAGATTAAACAATGGCAAATTGTCCTGAGCTGCCTTTTATTATCAGAAAGTTGTGCTGGCAACTAGATAATTTGCTGATGTTATTTTACATGATCTTAGTTCCTGCATCTATTCATGAGATTATTCCGAATGTTATACTGGTGCATTCAAATTAAGCATGAAAGTGTTTTAGGGCTTTTTGCTATGATTGCTTATTTATTTTAATATCAATAATAAATTTAAACCAGAGCTAGGAGTCCCCACTTTCAAGGACAGTAAAATGCAGAGGAGAAGATGCTGGCAGCACATAAAACCAGCTGCTCTTTAGAGGTGGAACTGAGTCTGTGGAAAAGCTGAAGAGAAACTGAGCTGAGATTCTGGGTTCTGCTCCTGATTCTTTCTGGTTTTGAAGAAAATTATCATCTTCTCTGGGCACCCCAGCCACTCAAAATGAAAGGAGAAGGATGATCTTTCTCAATGTTGTCATGTTGTTGCTGGGCTACATGGGGAAGGCTTTTGGTAGGACTGGTAGAAAATTTGACCCTGGTGTTATTTTTAATGGCTGGGGCGCCCAGAGAAGATGATAACAAGACATTCTGATGGCAGTTATGCTTTAAGATAAACCCTGGGATCTCCCGAGCAGCAGGAACTACTTCTTAAGAAGTCCAGGGCTTTGTCTTAGAGATAAACTCTGTGCGTGTGCACACACATGCATGTATGTACGGCATCATGTAAAAGTCAGGGGATGGGTCAGGAATCATAGCTATTAAAGCCTGAATAAGAGTCCTGGAGCAGTACAATCACCCAAGGCTGTACCATTTGAGCTGCCTGGCTCTTTATCACTCTAACAAGTCTATAAGCCAAATATCTTACTTGTGTTTGGACAGGGATTTGCTCTAAGCAGAGATGCTGCCTGGTAAGCATAAACTCAAAAGTGTAGAGTAAGAGAAAATACTTCTCTTCATTTTCTTTTTCTTTTTCTTTTTTATTACCAGCTTGTGGTCTTGAGGGTCAGCATGAGGGATGGCAACGTACCCTTCCCAACCCAATGGGCGTTGCTTTCAAACCAGCTTTCTTTACCATTTCATTTTCCCGGAGCTGAGACGCGGTCCAGGATGTGTCCTTTTCCTGCCACAGCCAGTATGGGTATGCAGGTGCAGAAGATGTGCTCCTATTTCTGTAGAAAAAGGGCCCTTCTGTGTGTTCCTTGCAAGTTATTTACAAGCATAGCTGTTATCTCTTGCGCTGCTGGCTGGGTAATTCAGGGCTTTGCCTGGCTGGGGGCCAGCTTTTTGATGCTCAATAAGATGCCGAGTTTCTGCTGTTCGGTGGCTTTCACGTACATTGGCAGGGGAACACGATGTGCTGCCACTGCTGGAGATCACAAAATAAAGGTGAGGCATTAGACATTGGGAGGAATTTATTAAGCCTAGATTAACTGCTGTTTGTATGGCAAAGCCTCGTTGCAAGCAAAACCCCACCATGTATCAGTGGAATGAGTTGGAGCATTATAAAAACTCAAACTGGTTAATTGTATGAAGTTACTGAGAGGAAAGAAAGAGTTCATCCCCCAGAAAGGCAAACTAAGCCTGACAGCCCACAAAAGCCCTATGAAGAGGAGCATCCTCTGCTGCCTTCATCACACAGGAGCTGCAAAGGGAAGGGCGATGGGGAGGAGCAGAGGGGGTGAGGCTGATGCCTCTTGATGCCTTCTCTTTGATGGCTTATAGAGTAGGAAAGCATCTCTGCTTCCGAAATACTAGTGTTGCTTCCATGGGAAATGCAAGTCTCTGTGATGGAGGAAAGCTGATGTGATGCTCCTGGAATGGGGGTGACATTTCTCAAAGGCAGGATGCCTTCTCTTCCTAGTGTCAGACTGACTTAGGCTTCATGGAGACAAACCAGGTCAGAGCACTCTTTCCATGAAATGCATGTGAGATTGCCTGTCCCAAGCTGGCTGCCAAGCCCTTCATCCTGCAGTGGGTCTGTCCTCCTGCTGTGCCCTCGGGGCTTTCCTAAATCTCCTTAGCTTGCCTAGTAGCTGGGAAAAAAAAAAAGCAGAGCTGACACCAAACATCTTCCTTGAAGGCTTCCTAAAATCCAAATTAATGATGTCATCTGCTGTAGTCTAGAGCCCTACCTCCAACATCTGTGAAAAAAAGAAAAGGTTAAAAAGAAGGCCTAAAAATAAATATTGCCTGCAGAAGTTGGACCGTATGTTTCCATCCTCCACCTTCACTACTGTTAATGTTGCTGAATATCCCCAAATCCTTCCTTTTTGACTAGCAGTTTTGCCCTTAGAAATTCTTATGGAGGTTCTGGGGTGCCTTGGGCTGCCCAAATCGGGCACTGTGATCCCTGTGAAGACCTGTGGGCTGAGCACATTTTGGGGATGAAACCTCCCTTTTTAACCATGCGCTGTGACCCTGTGGACAGGCTAGAGATTACAGCAGTGCTTTTCATCCCAGAAATCCCCAAACTGGTCTGAATTCTGCACTTCCTCTGCTTTAGCTGGAGCATTTGCTGTCCGAGGAACTGGGTGTCTCCAGCAGCTAGGATTAAAAATAAATTATTAAACAAACAACAAATTTCACCTTCTTCTCAGTTCCACCTACCAGTGCATGTAATGAAAAAAGAATTGTACACATATGTCCTATCGCACCACCCTGCCCCTTCCTGGTGACCCGCAAACATACCCACAAAAACCCTCCGGGGCAGCAAGAGCCTCGAGGCTGCGGAAGGCTCAGACAGAAATGTCTCTCTTCTCCCCCTCACTGCTTTCTGTATGAAAGGAAGAAGAGCCCTCCCTTCCCCTCAGGCTGGGATATTAATAAAAACCTGGACTCTGGCCAAAAGTCTGCCTCCATCTCTTGCTGGAGTAGATCACTTCCAGCTCATCCTTCTGTCCCAGCACCACCTCCAGATGACCGCAGCCTGCGGGAAAAGGCCTCGCCTCCCCGGAAGCCGGCGGTGATACAGGGGAGAATGCAGGGGGATGGCATGGATGGCAAGGCACAACGCTGGGTCACTCATTGCTGCAGCCCCAGCAAGGACGGGGCTCTGTCCCTGCTCAGCTCTGAGCCTTTGAGTCGGTGGTTTGCACTGCTTTGTGCTTTTATTCGTGGTGTTCCTGCAGCACCAGCTTCTCTCCTCCCGGAGTAAAAGATAATTTGCAGCTCGAGTTGTCAGTGCTAATGTTTCCCGTCTGCAAGAACAGAAGAAGTCATCAGCTCCTTCCCCCTTTGAGATTCTCCAGTTATTTGCCACTAGGAATGGCAGGGAGATTACAAGCCATTAATAGGAAGATTTTTGCCTTGCAGGGGGAAAACCAGAGAGGAGAATTTCAGCTTCTGCATATATTTAGCAGTTGAAATTAAGATTCAGATGCTCTCTACAGCTCTGCTCCAGCACCATAGCCCTTCTTTTGGGTGCAGTCAATTAACGGACTGTAGAGCTGCAGCCAGTGATGCATGGAGCTGTCGCTCCTCTCCTGCTCCGTCTTTCCCTCTCCCCATGGATCCATGTGCAGCATCAATTGCACAGCAGCTTTTCTACTTTCAGGAGCAAGAAAGGCCAGACTTTGAATGGGTGGCTGAATGTATTTACCCATCTAACACAGGAAGGTGGCAGGGGTTGTCTGTGACGAGAACAAGCCAAACTGATTCAGATGAAAGGTTTCCTCTCAAAGAGACTGGCTGGGCAAGCAGCTAGCACATGTGGGGTCAGGGATTTGTGATCAGGGCCTTGCCACAGAGCAGGGGGAATTGGTGGAAGAGGGAACATTTATCTTTAGTTCTTACCCCAAAAAAGGAAGACCCTGGAACTTAGACATGCTTTTGGAAAGGCCTGTCCATCCCACCTGATGATAGAAGGTGGTTTCCCTACGCACACCCAGCACTGGGACTCCTAAATCAGCTTTGCAGAAGTTTAGCAACTGCCCATTGTTCGTTTTGTTACAAGATGGATTGCATCCTTCTCCAGAGCTGGAAGCTTTGCAATTCAAAACTGGCTGTCCTGGCTCAGCGTAGCCTGACTTATGAGATGTACCATGGCCTTCCCTCCCCACCTGCTTTATCACCACCAACTGGAGATGTTGAAGTCCATCTGTCATGATCGTTACAAAGAAACTTTGAATTTGAACATCTCAAGGCACATGTTGAGTCAGGAACATCCACGCATTTCAAGGAATTTTGCCTCTATTTTGTAGGAGATGATGAAGTGGTGGTTGTTGCTTGGAGATAAAGGGTATAAATCAGACTGTGGTGTTGACCGCTCCTTATAGCAATGAAAAATTCACAGTAGAATGAGACTTAGGAGGCAGCAGAGGAACTTAATAGAAACATGCTCTGAGAAGAGAGGTTGCGTGAGTGCCATTCACCTTCAGGTTTGTTTCCTGTGGTGCACACTTTCTCTTGGTAAGGGAGGGGTGGATCTGTGATGAAAGACGAGTTAGCAGCCCTCACCTGAAGCTAGAAATTTTGGAAAGCTTTCCTTTAAGCATGTTGCCCCTGGAGTGTCTCTCTTTCCCCTTGGATGCTAAGATGAGAGTGAAATCCCATACGAATTCTTCTGCAGCCCTTGCACATCTCACCGAGAACCATGTGAGCCAAAATCAGCACTTCTTTTCTGACCTCCCTCCTGGTTGGATGAGACACTGAGCAATTTCAGGTAGCTCTTGAAGGAGTGCTGTTGCTATGCCTTGTTTTAGGCCTCTCGCTTAAACATGGATGGTCGGAAAGAAGAGAAAGAAAAATGAGCACCTCCCAACAATAAGCCAAGAGCACCTAAGGCGGACAGCAGGCAGTAGGGATGGGTGGAAGACAGCAAGTAGGGCACAGGGTCCAGAGATCACCTCAGCAGGAGAAAACAACAAGAGCAGGATTCGTTTGCTGTCTAGAAGAAAAGGTTGAAGGGAAAGATAGTTCACCAAGTATGTTCAAGTTTTCCACAGAGAGGAAGATACTTTTTTTTTTTTTAACAAGTTCACTGCTCTCACAAAAAGAAGCGATAGGCTTAAAATAGCAGCAGAAGAAATTCTGGAGGAGAGATAAGACAAACATCTGTCAGGAGAGGTTTCGGTCAAGCTGATCTTGCCTGAAGGCAGGGAAATGGACTCAATGATTTATCAAGGTCCTTTCACCTTGCCTCCTGTGACTCACTAGCCCTCCGGAGCCATTTACTTCTCTCTTACCCTACTGTTTTCTGTCTGTAGCTGGCTAAGGTCTTCACTGAGGCTTTTTAGTTAGACGCCTACAGCTAGGCAATGTGAAAGGTCCCCAAAAGGCTTTACATCTTCTTTTTCCCCACCATGAACGACCATATGCCTTGGAGTAGGGCGAAGTCCTGCCTTCTGTCAAAGCATAGAAAACAGTTTGATTTCATAAATATATATATGTGTATATATATGGAGAAAGATTATATGTGTTGCATCTCTCTTTCTCCAGGGTTAGCTTTGTGATGAGTGGACAGAGATGAACATACAGGATGGAGACTGGACCACTTCAAAACTTAGGGCACAGACCAATTAAAGTGCCGCTGAACTGGAACTTCAGGCAAATGGCATATTGCTCATTTCTTTCACTGTTTCATAAGCAAAATGCCCTGAAATGTTAATGAAAGTGCTAGGCAAACTCAGCCAGAACGAGCATTGTGACGCCGGATGACAAGAACAAGAGCTGACACTTCCCAACAAGCTCAACAGTGAGAATTTGTTTAAATGTAATTAGTTGGTAGAAAAAAAGAACAAAAAATCCCTCTAGAGCCAAGGCCCTATGACTACTTGCTGTGCCTTTAGATTGAACCAATACATCTTTCTGCATTCAGCTACAAGGGAAGGGGGGGGGGAAAAAAAAATCACTCTTATTTCCTCTGAGAGATGAATGAAAAAGTGTGAGCTGGTAGCTGATGCTGGTAGCAACGTGAAGGGTCACACCATGATCAACCGCTGTCTCCCTGCCTGACCTCAAGCAAATCCTCAAACTCTCAGCATCTGAGGTTGCCCAAGTGTCAAGTGTGCAGCATTAATATTCAGAGGGCAAGTTGTGAGGCTTTGGTATCGTTTACCAAAGAGCACTTCGGCCCCGAGTACAAAGTGCTCTGGACACACACGAATTGCCGTTCCCACCAAGCCCGGCTCTGTGAGGACCCACAGCTCTGCTGGCAAGCCCTGCTTCAGCCTTGCTTCATGGGGGTTTTGACGTGCCTGCAGCCACTCTTTCCAAGTGAATCTCAGCCTGACTTTTCCAGCCAGATCTTTTTTTTTTTTCCTTATTTTTTTCCTCATCTATCAATTTCCCAGCCAACCCCACTGAGAGAATGAAATCCTCGTGACCTTCCTTAAGCGTTTCTCTCCCTTCTCCTCACCTGTTGTTCAGCCTGTTTTGTCCATCCTTTCTTTTGGGCAGTAAAACGTCCACACCCTTCTCTGGACGCGCCTGTGGTATCACTAACGGCACCACACTGAATGACTGGCATGGCTTTTGGGGTACGCAGCACCCCAAATTGGTCTCAGCTTGACTCCAAACGTGAAGCATTTTAGCCTCACCTCCACCTCAGAAGCAACTCCCCGCCTCTTGCTCTGTCCTGCCAAGCAAAGTGATGCCCTTTTATGTTTCTTTTTTCAAGTCGCAAACCTCTTGCACAGCTCCCTGTGCTGGGAAAAGCCCATATGGGATGGAAAAGGCCCCCAGATTGCTGGGCTTGCCTGCTGCTGCCCAGGGGATGGTGCCTGACAGAGTCAAGGAGATAAATTGCCTTGCCAGCGCAGGTGACAAGCTTGGGGAGCAGATGGCACGATCATTCTTCTCATTACTTTTATTGCATTCAGAACGGGAGGAAAGCGAGTGCTTCAGGGGCTGAAGCAATCGCAGGATGACGAGTAGGTGTTGGACTCTCTCCGGCACCTTAGCTGGTGCTGCAGCCTGGGGAGAAGGGGCTGGGTGTGGCACAGCTCGGAGGGATGGGGTGAGGTGTGTCGTCAGCTGGTGTACCCTTGGACATGAAGGGTGAGGGGGGGTTCTGCTAGGAGACTAAGGGGACGGCTCCAAGGATGCTGTTGGCCAAGGAGGACAGTGGGGTGTGTTAGGAGTGACACCCACCCAAGGCTCACTGGCTAGCTCTGTTATGAATTTAGAGGGGGCTGAGGAAAGTGCTGTACATCCCCTGCAGCATCCCTGAGCCTTCCCACAATGCTGTTAAGCCATGTTTTGTTAAATCCTGAAATAAAACATCCTCTCTCCATTCCTTGTGCTCTCCTCCCCTCCCTCCCCCTGCCAAGTGATGACCTGAAAATTGCATGTTATGACCAGAAATTAAAACAATCTCTTTCTGGAGCCTTTTATCATTAACTGTGCATCACTTTGGAGTGCCTCCTAAGGTCAAGAGCATTTCGTCGGAGCCATTCATCAGCCCGGCGCTTGGTGCATTATCCAGGGTTGTCTCTCAGGGAAGGCAAGGTCGAGCTGTAATACACCAGTGAGGTGACCCGCTCATTACTTTTGGAAACATTTTTTGTCAATGAATGGCCCTTAGTGAGCATTTAATTTAGATTTAATAAGGTGTCTAATGTCTGTTTAAAAGGACACGATACCTTCAAGTTATTTGTTGTAATTAGAAAGAGGATATTTACCTGCAGTGTTTATTAATAAACCCCTTGGAAGATGGAAATTGAAATCAGCTCCTTTAATGTCTTCTCTGGTACCCAGAGGAGTGGTCCTTGCTGTTACAAGAATCCCCACTACCAGCCTGCACCCAGAACTGGGAACACTGGAGTCAGACCAGAGCTGCTTCACCGGCTGTCCCCTGCACGGGGAAGCTCAGACATCGGTACCCGAGAGGGCATCTACATCCATGGGGCGCGGATGGGTTTACCCTGCCTTAGCCTGAGCTGGCTGGGTGCTGTGGGTCTGCCCTGCCAGGAGGAGAGGGAAAGCCCTGGATTTATTTTGGGTCCCTCTGCCCCTACGCTTTTCGCTAGGTGTCTGCGCCAGGGAGCCAAGCCGCCTCTCTCCCCTCGTTCGAACGGCAGGCGTGATACCGTGAGCGGGGCGGTGGCACCGCGAAGAAACTGAGTGATCTTTGCACAAGGCGTGCCACAGACTATCAAAGACTCGTCGTCTTTTTATTCCTCTTCGGATATGTAAAACGCTAAGACTCGAGCGAATGGAAAAAAAAAAACCCTGCTTTTATGTACTCTCTCTGCCGGCGCCCCTGACAGATTTGTACACCAAAGAAACAGAGTGGTGTCAAGGCTGCAGTTAAAGCCGGGATGCGATCGTCGATTGGAAGCACAGGCTGCAATACACGGGAATATAAATTTGGGAGCGACGCAGCCTGCTCGAGCCAGCAGCCCTGCCCTCTCTGCCGCCCCAGGCCGGGCGCTCATCCTCTGCAAGGGCAGAAATAGGACAGTCTCCCAAATGGGAGCTTCATTTTCCATCAGGCCCCAGACAACCCGTATGAGGCCAGGCTCTGCCCCGTCCCTGGGCTCAGGGTGAGGGGCTGCTCGCTCTTCTTTGCTAAAAGAGCAAGAAAGCGCCCATTCCCCCCTAAGGATTCACATTGTTTTAATCTGCAAGGCACAGTTGCTACTGGAAGAATCCATTGTGTGCTCTCAGTATGTAAAAAAAAATAATTTAACTGATATTTAACTCTAAGATTATGTTGCCAAATAGCATGGATTCATTCAGAAGATCATTAGGAAGAGTCTTAAAATGAGACGAGCTAATTTCAGGCTGCATCTTCACGTTCTGTTGTTTGGGAAGCCCTGACAGTGAGATAGATGCTGGTGGGAAGCTATTAGAAACAGCAATTCATTTTTAATCCCATTACCTTGACACACATCAGTTTTTAAATCAAGGGATATACCTTTTCAGATGATCCTGCTGTTATTAGGTGCTGTCTGTTGCTCGGGGGGGGAGAAGAAGTAGAATTAATTCTAAATAAGAGCTATAATGTTAGATTGATTTCTTTATTAGCACCTTTTATAGTCAGTTCTCTTCATCGAAGAGCTCTGTCATATCTCCTGCTGACATAAAAAGACAGCCATGATGTTTTAAAATGAAGCCAATAAAAGCAGAAATTTGTGAATGTGGGATGTTTAATGGCAAGTCGTTATGGATGGCCCACCAAATTGGGGAAGCAGAGGCTGAATTAAGCCTCCCGAGATCTGACATCTTATTTGCAAGATAAAAGGCACAAGCATAGGCCTGGGATGAGGACTGAAGAATAATTGGGAGGTTTTACGCTACCCTTCCTGGGCTTATAATAGTTCCTTCAGTCATGGTCTGCGTTGTTCTAAGGTGATGAATCACCCCTGGGTTTCGTGGCGTCTTCCCAGTACAGGCAGTGTCGCCGATTTTAACCTTTCTCCTTCACTGGTTTCCAGCAAAGCACAACGAAAATTATCTCGTAGGTCAGCTTGTATCCGTCCCGTAGCTCAACAGTGAAAAAAAAGCAGCTAGAATTTATTAGCAGCATCAGTGTATTTTACTGCTCATCTCAGAATATCATTAATATTTTTTCATCACCTTCTCTGCAGCTTTAAAGCCTGCTTCATAATATTGAACTCGCAGCTAACCAGGAATGAGCAAAAGTTAAAATTTTTATTCCCTATGTTTCCACGTTTTGGCATTGTGTCATAACATCTCAAAGGATGCTGCGCAAAAAAAAAACCAAACCGTATTTCAGACATTTTTGAACATTTCATTTGCTATTTTTCCTCTAGCGCATTTTCTTACTCCAAAGGCAAAATGTTTTGGAGCTGTTGATTAAATTGCCCCGCTGTCACCAGATCTGAATCAGTTTGAGATTGGTTTAATACTGAAAAATAACATTTCCCTCCATCAGCAGGTTCCTGCCAAAGGTGGTACCCAGGACCCCATCATCCTTATGCCTGGCTTAAATTCCCTTTCTCTCCTTTGCATTTATAAAAATGGCAATTTCTGTGGGAATATCATTCCAGTGCGGCATTGCCAGCCATGGCTGCTGCTTTCTATGGGCTTATTCCAGCAATGATTTTTTTAATGTGTGCGGATCTGCCCCAGTCCTGCAGGGATAGGGCTGCTGATGTCTGTGGGGTGCGTTTGGAGCTCAGCACTAATGGCTCAGGATGGTCCATGAGGGAGACACCAGATCCCTCATCTTCCCCATATGCATCTCTCTGACTCTGGATCTCCTGGTCACCCCTGAGTGGCCCCTGCTGAACAAATCCCCTCTCTGCTCTGACCGCAGATGCCCCCTTTCCTTGGCCTGTGCAGACAGGGCAATACAGAGACTCTTCAGAGAGGAAGGGGATGAAGATGTACTTATGGTCCATCATGTGCCATGGGGGAAAATGGGGTCTTTTGGTGGGATTCCTAATGGTTGAGGCTGGAAAGGGGCAGTTCTCCAATGGCCAGACAGACTCCACAATCCAGTGAAATACCGTATTTTGTAATCTGTGTCCTTGTCATGTAAATTAGTGTCCTTACAGAGCTGCAACATGTCTCTGGGTTTTAATTTGGGAAACTAACAGCAACGTAGCAGGAAAGGGCATTCATCATCTTGAGTAATGGATTTTCCTATGACTAATATACTTGCTCCTGCACTCTTCAAGGGCAATGTCTTGACTCTTCCTCCTCTCTCTTCCTCCCCTTGAGGCACGGAGAAGCATGGCTCTTCTGAGCTAACAGCAGCAAGATGCTTTGCGTGGAGGGGAAATTGCCGTTGGTTTTCCTCCCAGCAGAACCAAGTGCAGCAGTTGCAGTAAAGTTTTGTGTATGTTCCTCTGATTAGCTGAGCAAAACCCAGACCACATGGGGAAAAAGAAACAGGTGAAGAGTTTCCCCGTGTTGTACGGGTATTGGCGGGTACCCAGTGGAGGTGCATGGGGATCTGTGAGATCTGGGTTGCCGTTGACTCTAAATCAGCAGCTGCCAATGGGGGTCTGGATTCAGCAGGAGCAAAATTGAGCTCTGCGTGATTATTGCCATTAAAACTTCCACTCCGTTAAAGTCGAATACCTCCTCCAACAAAATGCATGGTGGTGGGAAGAAAGTGTAACAGTCATCCTTGAAAGGGTGGGAGAGGAGAGGGCAGCGGTGGGGTGGGCATCACCTGGAGATGGTCATCTGGGACCTCTCCCCCATGGGCTCTGCCTCTGCCCTCCATTGGGGCAGAAATTAGTTTGGCGTTTGAGCAGAGCGAGCTGGGAAGAGGTTTCATCACTGACACAAGCGGCAGCGGCATGTTGATGGATGATCACGGCGAAGAACCGGAGTTAGGATTTCTGAGCCGTGGTCTCTGCCTGGCTTGGCCAAATGGTTTAATTTATCCATGACTCATTTTCATTCTGCGCAAAACCTGGGGATGTTGATACTCTTTGGCTTCACAAGACACAGCGCAAATGAATTATTATTTGTAAAGTGCCGCGGGTGCTTTGGGTGAAAGGGAATGTTGTAATTGCAAAGCAATGCTATTAAGTGGCAAATTGGATGAAACCTTTTACTAAATGAACTGTGTTTCAAAACACTGCTCTTGCAAAGACTGTTCCTTTGTAAAACGAGTCCACTTCGTAATGTTCCTCGCTTTAATCTTAGTTCTTAAAGAAGATTTACAGTATCATTGAGTCCCGAGAATCAATGTTAAATTATTGTAATTTATTCCACATTATGTTACGTTAGTTTTTGCCACATATGGTATGTTACATTAATTTAGCTAATGTATGCTAATTTTGTGCTAAATTTATGTCCAAGTTCCCAGATAGTCTGGAGATTGATGCCTTAGAAATTAATGTAATAGTAGTAATAATTGATAGTAATAATGTGTAGACTTTGGCATTTCTGCATTGGAAGCCGTGAATGCTCGATCGGAGTTTATCGTAGCTTTGTAGTGTGACGCACTAGCTACTTGAGGAGAAAAGAAAGACATCTTGTCCTCTCTTTTATAGAGTCGTCTATCAGCCCCATAAAACACAATCCCAACTCTTGATAGCCCCATTGCAGAAAAAATTGTTAGTCTCCATGGTGCAGGATCTCTGAGCACAATAATCTTTTATGCCTGTAAACTCTGCAACAGCTGGACATTAAATCTCCGGATTAATTCAACAAGTTTCCCGTTTCCCTCCGCCCAGTAACCATAGGCTTTTTTCTTAAGGAAAGTGCTCCATACTTAATGGCAGGGCAGGACTCTGGTCTCTCCATCCCCACACTGGTGCTCTGAGCAGTGTGACACGGGAGCGTTGCCTTCCTGCCTGCCTCCAGATGTGGCTTTTGCATCTGGTCCAGCTCAGCGGCCAACGCCGGCTTCACCCTCGCGGGGTGGCAGCTCCCGAGGGGGCTGTGGGGCGAGGGAAAGCACCCACCCGTGCGCCCTATTCCTTGTGCTGCCTTTTTCTGGCATTCACTTTTCACTGGATCAGGTGGGATTTTACCTGTGGGGCCCTCCACATCTGGGAATGCCAGGATGCTGAGGCTCCTGTGTTGGCAAGGGCACGCACAGACCTCAGTGAAGGCAAGTGGAGACCGGCCCCGCTGCAGAGCAACAGGCTGGGTCCTCTTCACCCCAGTTGAGCCCATAGCCATAAACCCCCTGAACTGGTGTTTTCTGGTTGAAATTCCTTTTGTGCAAACTCTTCCTACTAAATCTATCCTGCATTTATAGAGTTATTAGTGTGTGCATTAATTACAACAGGCTTTAATTAAAGGCATGGACCGTAAAAGCAGATTAACGTTCCCCTGATTTTAAGCTTCTACGTGAAATCGTGTATGTGCTGGTTCAGAAAAACCCTGTTGTTTCAGGAAAAATAAATCCTGTACCTTGCTGTGGGCAGAACCTGACCCCACCCCTTTAATACCATGTCTCTTCACCGCACTGAATTAATGGGGGCTCAGAAGAATTTCATCTGTTGCGCTAAGCCTTTTTGGTGTTATTATTTAAGAACGTTTAATCTCAAGGACAACAAATAAATATGAAATCAGCGTCAAGCCAGTTGTCCCACTTCGGTGGCTGAAATGCGGTTATGACTAGGGAGGGACGAGGAACTCGGGATGACGGACTGGAAGTATCTCTTAGGAAGGGAAACCACCGGAGTATTGGCGGCTGCGGGAGGGCAGCCGTGCTGAGCCTTCCAGTCCTGTCCCTGGAGAGGACGCAGCCCTTCCTGGGCTCTGTTGCAGCCAGGGGGGTGAGAAATTGGGCAGATTTAAGGCTGTTCAAGCCAATCCCCTACAAACGATGCTCTGAGCTGTGCCCTTGACCCCTCTTTCCCATAAACCTGGTTGTGGAAGAGGAGGAAAAAGCAAGCTGAAGCTGTTTTTTTTTCTCCCTACCTTCTCCCTAGGGCATTGCTGTGCTTCTCCGACCCTGTCCCAGCCCAAATCGTGACTTTAGGGCCAGCGTCGCCTCGGTGCTTCAGATCTGCTCTTTGCTATTTATAACTGCAGGGCAGCCTGGGGGCTGTCAGGTTTTTTTAGAGACAACAGAGCTGCTGGGCAGGCGGGCAGGGTTATCTCCCCCGTGTCCGCCACGTGTCTGCCAGCATCCCGGCTGGCATCTCCGCAGCATCCCGAGCTCATGTCCGGGGTCCCCGCTGTGTCCCCTGCCTGTCACTGCCAGGTGGAAAACCCACAAAGCAGCGAAACTGCTCCTCGGTCTCGTGGCAGGGACCTGCTGAGGTCCCTGATAGACATTCTTTTTTTCTGTTGTTGTTTTTTTTGTTTTTTGCAGAAGGGAAATGGCTTTTGTTCCGAATATGGTATTTGCAAACTATCGCAAATCTGTTTCCTCGGACCCCAGGCTGATGTGAATAATAGATTTTTAAAATTTGGTGCAGGCGACGCAACTGTGCAGGATGATGAAGTGAGCAATATGACTTGGCCTGAGGCCTGCGTCTCCATAGCCCTGAGGAAACTCGCCTGGTGACAATGACAGGGATTTTATAAATGAATCTGTTTGTTATTGGCAGGCAGGCAGGTGCCGTCACGGACAGGAAAATCAGGCTCCCCTTAGACACAGCCCTCTCCGTTGTGCATCGACTGACAAAACATTACCTCAAATATGTGTGTAGGCATGCAACATCTTTAGAGAACTGCAGCTCGCCCTCTCATCTGCCTGGTTTTGGGCTCGGGCTAAAATAAATCTCGGATGCCCAGGCTGCGTACCTGGCTCCTGGGTCTGCAGGCAGCGAGAACTGAGCGCTGCAGTGGGATGCTGGAGTTTGGTCCTTGCCCTCAGGTTACAAGTTTTTCAGGAGAAGTAAGCCCTCCAAGAAGTTGTTTTTTTTTTTATAGAGGTACAGAGCAGAATAAAAGAGCCTTTAACTGGCTAGTCTGGGAGTAGCTGCGTTTCCTGAGCTTTGGGCAGCACCCCAGTGTATCACAAACTTTGAGAGATGAAGACCTCTCTAGGTTTGCTTTTCACTGCAGATTTAGGCAATGACAACACAATCTCAAGTAAAAGCCTCCTGCTTCCCCAGGCGTTGGTCTCGGAGGCTGCCAGGCAGCAGGAGCTCTGAAGAGCCCTTGCTTTTTGAGAAACCAGCTCCCTCCACTTCATTTCGCTTGCTGGCAAGCGCTCTGATGGAAATGGATTTCAGCTCCTCCTGCCAGATGGTGATGTGAACCAAGGGCTGCAGACAGAAATCGCCTCCAGGATGAATTTAAAATGCCTCCGTACATTTTATTTTTGTCCAGGATGCCTTTAAAGAACCGCTCGGCTCAGCAGCAGCGAGCCATCCTGCCAGCGGTCCCCGGGATGTGCAAGGGGCTCCTCCAGCAGACCCATCCACCGCAGCAGCCATCAGCAATGGCTTGTATCCACCAGGAAGGCTTGTATCCACCAGGAAGGCTTGTATCCACCAGGATGGCTTGTGCTCACCCAACACAACCCAGTGCAAATGCTCCCTGTGTGGAAGGACAGCTTTTTCCGCAGCCACGGCTGGCCCGGGAAGCAAGGGCTGAGCAATGACTCCCTGGTTTCCCCCCAGGTCTGGGCTCAGCACAGCTCCACTGCACTGCAAGTGCCAAGAAAAAACAGAGAAATCCTTTAATTTGTTGGAATTATTTAGCAATCTCGTAGCTTGTGCGGCCCAGTGCTAGACACCCCTTCAAGGGGAGGCTGGGAGCGGGTTAGTACCTGCAAAACCGCATCTCCAAATGCTGCCTACATGGAGAGCCCTGCTCGTAACGACCCGTCTGATGCCTCAGGAAGGGGTGTTGGTCCTGCTTGAGGTAAAAGGACATTTATGCAAAACAAGGATCTGTTCTTTACTCAGGTTTCTGTACTCCCCACTCTACTGTAGGTGATGTTTGCTCTTGAGCAAAAGTTCCTCTGAACTCAGGTCCCGCCATAAAGTCACACTCCCGCATTTGTGACATCAGTCGTTGCTATGGCGGCGGTGCCGAAAATTCCTGGTTTGCTATTGTTTAAAGGGAATTATTCAGTATGTTCCAGATCAAAAGCACTGGGATCTTGGGATGTGCCTCCGAGCTGCAAAGAAACTCGAACAAAGCCCAAAATAGCAATATTTGGATAAACTGGATGACAGCCAGATTGTCCTGTGCTCGTTTTCCTCTCTGCGTTATTCGCTGCCTTTTTTAAGCTGCAGGGAGCTAATTCAGTGCCTGAGATGCATCTTCCCGGGAGCTTTCCACGCCGCAAGGCACAGCCTCGGCACGCAGCCACCTCTGCGTCTTGCGGGCTGGCCTCAGCCTCCCGCCCTCGCCGTGTGCTCATCCACACGTGTTGAACGCCGCTGGTTTCAACACGAGTCGTTCTCCTGCCTAGAGCCTTCGGTGTCAGATGAGAAGTGGTACCCAGAGCCTGGCTGACAGCAGCGTGCTCACCTCAATGACCTGGGGTTTGGTAGCATGCAGGAAACTCTGCCCTGGGGTCCGTGAATGAGCTTAGGCATCTTCAGCAGCTGTCTCAAAATCCAGACGTGATGCTGTTGAAAGCCTGGAGGTGAGACTGAGTTTGGCAGCTGATATTTAAAGCAAATCTTTGCTGGGAATACAAGGGGTCACAGTTCCCAACCCTTCCCTCCCATCTCTCTCCCATGGCTGGTCCCAAGAGGGATCCCGGTCATGCTGGAGCCACTTGCCTCTGGGCACAAAAGTGGAGACTCTTTACTTATTTTGCTAAAATTTTTAGGAACTTACTATCTTGGAGATTTTAAGCCTCTGTCAGCATCAGCTGATATCAATCATGGGCTCAAATGCTGGGAGAAGAAAAGATACATGTACATGCCACTGCCATGCAAGCTTCCTTTTGTTAGGCTAAAAATTCTAAGGTGCGGGAATTAAACTGTTTATTTGTCTCACACCTGCTCTCGAAGGTCTCTCTTCCCCCTGCCTCCTCCCTTTCCTCATCCTTTAGGCTGCGACGTAGGATCAGTCACTCGGCTCCTACAGCCTTTCCCTTGATCGCCCGGCTGAGGCGTAGGTTTGAAGCTGACAGTGACAGCCCAATGACCATTGATTTCCACTGGCAGTTAGACACCTAAAAATAAACAAAGGAATGAATGAAATATACGCTTTTGCTTTTGGCCCTGTGTCACCAAAGCTGAGGCCTTCCAAGAGCGTGCCTGCAGATGCAGAAGCGTTTCCGTGACTTCCCTAGAGGTGTCTTCCAAGAAGGAAAGAGGAAAAAACATGCCACTGATGATGAAGATAAATGCTCCTCTTGGTAACGTGATACTTGGCACCATCGATATTCATTGCTGACAGACCGCAGTGGATTGGCCTGGTGTTGTCCTGCTTCTATGCCATCTGGAAATCTTATTTTGCAAACAGCTTTGATCCCCAAGCAGCTGGTTGGGAGTGACGCCCCTGCTTCCTGACCCTCTCCTGGAGACAATCTGCACGGCTGGGTTCACTTCCCACCCTTCTCACCCCCTTCCCTCACTCCAAATTGTCATTCCGGGCCACGTCCCCAAGAAATTGCGTCTGATATTTCCAGTCAATGCGGCTAAGGAAGGCAAATGCCAATGGGATGGATATTTCACAGCTCTCTCGAGCTCTCAGACCCATTGATGTCATCTGACTTTTATATCAATACCAAAGAGATCTCAAAAAGAGCTGGGGTATTTCAGCAATACCATACCACATATTGGAATGGCGCAGCGTGTGCAGTAGTGATTTTTTAAATAATCAAATAGTTTTCACAAATGAAGGGTAGTTTCTTACAAGAATAAACCTTTTCCATTAGGAACATACAAAGTGTGGGAGATAGGGTGGTTTTGTGTGCGTGTTGTTGATTTTTAAGGCAAAATGTTGGAATTACTACTCATCATCAAAAATAGAGAACCGTTTGCAGGCTGCATGTGAGAAAATTGCCAACTCTTATTGAATATCTTATTTACTTGCAAAATAAAAAAAGAAAGTAAATAAGCAGCTCTGCAAAATATCTGCATCTCTGGCAATTTCCTTGCGTGCAATCACATAGGCCACCTATGGTCTCCACAATAAATTGTAATCCTGGCCATTTACTTCCTCTCCTTACAAACATACATTATATTTTTGCTCAGCAATTTGACTTCCACCCACCTTTGTCGATGGGCGGAAGAAGGGGGGGAATGGAAAATAAAAAATGTCGCCGTATTTTCAGCATGACAAATTACAGTGGATATTTTATTTCTGACTGGAATGTCCAACAATAAATACATGTGTGTGGTGCTGTCCCCCAAGGTAGCCAATGGGCATCTGAGTGGTTTATTTCAAACTTCCCTGTGTACAAAGTCCGTGGCATTTTCAAGGTGAGATGGAGAGCTGAGGAAGGAGCCATCCTGTGAGACTTGGAGAAACAAACAATAGGCTGCTGGCGAGCATTGATTTGGGTTGCTGCGCTGCTGTTGCCTTTTTCCCTATTCAATCAGCTGTGTCAGGGGAGCCTAAAGAGGTTTCATCATTATCTGCTGAACTCGGGGCTGTTCTTTCCCAGGTGAGCCAGGCCGGTGAAATGGAGGCGCTGAGGGTAGAGAGGCTGCTGCATCGCCCCGTCCTGGAGCACACCAGCCTCGGGGCATCCTCTGGGCGTGCATCCATGGCAGCGTGACTGAGGACCAGCCTTCTGTTTTTCCTCTTGTGTGTAACCAACAGGATGGGCACTTCACAAGCCGTTTTTGCGAGCTCTTAGTTGTGCTTCTGAGCTGCACTGCAATTTACTGAAGTCCTGAATTTTCTGCTCAAAATCTCTGTTTTCCTCCTGCCCAATCTCTCAGCTTTCTGATTGTCCATCCCTGGGGCCAACCACTTTGCTCCCTTCCCACGACATGGGAGCACAACCCTCCCTCGGGTCTAGACCAGGCACTGGGCATGGTTTGGAGATGGCTGTTGGGCACTTGATGGAGGCAGGACCACGTCTGGACATCTCTGACTTGAAATCTCAGCTACTTCAGCTTTGTCCTCACTGCTTCTGAAACATTAATTCCAGTCAAGATCATTTTTCCCAGATCTGTGTTGTTCTGGCTGGATCCTCAGCCCACACAGCTCAGGCTATTCCATCAGCCCATCCTCTTCCAAATCAAACATGTCAGCAGTGTCTCACATGAGCCGGACCTCGCTAGGTCTAATTTGCGGATCTATGGTAGCTAGATTAAAGTTTGTTAAAAAAAAATAATAAGTAGAAACTTCAAGGGATCAGAAGAAGTTTAAATTGAAATGCTATATATAACCTGTGCTAATCCTCCCCCACTGCCAGATTTTAATTACCCAAAGATATTAAGGAAAAGCTGTGTTTTGTGCCTGCAGTCTTTAAATACGATTTTAGACTTCCTTAAAGGGACAACCCCAAGGGAGCGGTTTAAATTAATACTCTGAAATGGAAACCCATTTCCTTTCTCATTCTTCTGCTCATCTATTGTGTGTGTAATTGTCTTCAGGTTCCCATTGACTTCAGCTGCAATCAGATCAGACCCCAAAAGGCAGAGGGCAGCCTCAAAACCTGTCCAAGCAATGAAAGTACCGCTAGGGCTGGCCAGGGTCCAGGCTGGAGCTCATTGTCAGACACATGGAGATGGATGTGTTGGAGGATTCATGCTATTAACTGCAGGAGTGGAACTAGTGGAGAAATAGCCCTTTTCTCAGAGTGTAGCACTTCACTGTTAATTTTTCCTGGGAGCTCCAAACCCATCATTTCTTTCATGTTTGCTCCAGACCAGCGAATGCTGGACCAAGCAAGCCCCTGTTGTTACCTCCTGGTGCTCACGGTGGGATGCGGGCTGGTGACCATCGCTTCTCGCTCTTGGGTGGTACCATTGGATATTGTGTAAGACACATTGGAGACTGCAGAGTGGGGATTTAAGTTCCAGGACCGACAGCCCAGAACTAGAATTCTACAATTTCAAGCCTCAAGGGGTTTGCCTTACTTACCATAAAGATTTTATGACCCAAGTCAAAAATCACTCAGCTTTATACTTTCCCCAGTCATGTTACACTGCTGCAGCTCAGCCTCAGGCTTAGCCTGTCTTCCAAGCATCAGGAGCTGTCAAACCCATCCGTGGGCAGGGGAGGATGTGAGCACATGGGACACCAAAGGAGCTATGGTGTTTCTAGGTCAACGGAGATGAAGGTTGAGGAGCTTACAAACCTGGTAGGCTTATTCTGTGAAAATCCCTCAGAAAGAGGAGCTGTGCCATGCGGTACGGCTGGCCACAACATCGAGATGTCTGACTCGTGCCAAGTCAGGTCCATCAAGGTGGAGGTGGGGAACTTCCATGTGCCGTTTATTTCCCAATAGCATTTCATGACACTGTGATGGAGGGGTGTTTCTGCTGCCAAGACATCCCCAATCTCACTAAACAAATGGAGAAAGCATGCAAATCAGGCAGATGTCCAGCCACTGTGTCCTGTGCCTCTTGACTCCACATCTTGCCCCTGGCTGCCCTTCCTGACTGTCGTTTGGCGCTGGCTGAAAATCATTAGAAAGCTGCAGCCCCGTTTCAGCAGAGTTTGGAGGTGGACCAGCACGTTACTCCCTGGAGCCGTCGCAGTGGCTTGTTTACTTCTGCTGTTCCCGGGAAGCCACAGGAGGGACTTTCAGTCGGTCTGAGAGACGTCCTGTCTCCAACGGGCTCTCCAAGGAGCCATCGTCTCCGGCTGGTGCAAGGCTGAGGATGGGACTTTATTCAGTGATTTACTGCGTCCTGATTCAGGAAGAATTCCCATCAGTGACTGGAGATGTGACTTATCCTATTAATTTGATGGTGGTGTGGTTTTGAGGGGAGAAAGAGAAAAAAGTTGTCTTTTCCCAAACCATTATTCTCATACATGCATGAGCAATTCTGAAATTAAAGCACTGCAACTCATTCTGCAAGGGCTGTTAACTTTACATCCTAATTGCTTAATTAAGCTGTCTTGATCCAGGTAATAATTGCAAACTTTCTATCTGAGAAAGGTTTGCCAAGTTAAGCAAGAATTGATTAAACATTTATGCTTCTGACAGAGCTGCCTGCCCTTTATTTTTTTCCATTTGCTGCGAAAAGCCTCTTTGAGCCAGACATTTTCCCCTGACAGGTTTTATTTCACCCAAATTTAAGTGTGTAACCAACATCACACCATCGGTTGGTGCCGGGAGAGCACCGCAAACCACTCCCAGCACGGCCGCTCTGTCTGACCCGGGAGCGGGGACAGTGGAGGAACGTGAAACCCGGCCAGCTTTGCATTTACCTGAAAGGATCGTAAGGCACTTCAGCAGCAATAAAAATAGATTTAAGAGCTCGTCAGCAAAACTGCAGTAAAAATACCCACAAAAAAGGCACGATGCATATTCATCTGCTGTTCTTCGGGAGTGTGCTGGGTCGTGCTTTAAGCACAGATCAAAAAACCTCATGCGAAAGTGTGCCCACATCATGCATCGCCTCGGACACCACCGACACGCTGTAATTCTGGAGCCATGGCCTGATCCCTCACTCTGAGCTGGAGCATCTTGGATTCAGTTCAGATGGTAATGCTTTCTCCAGCAGCCTGTTCTGGATCACCACCACCACGGCTGTACTAGATTAAGGGCTGAAGAACTGAGGCCCAGGGGAGCTGAGGAAGGGAGATGCAGAGTGAGTCTTCCTTTGGAGGAGCATTTTCTGCTTCAGGGGATGCAGCATGGGAGGAAGGCTCTGCTCTCCAGGAGGTTTGGAGCAGGCTGGCTGTGAGCCGCCCCACGGCAGCCGATCTCCATGCTGCTCCTGCTCTCTTCATGTGCTAACCAGGCATCCCCCATGCAATTGATGCTTTGCATCAGAAAGATGCAGAAAAGAAAAAACAAAACAAAACAAAACAGGGATGTGGCACCCTGCGAAAGGCCCTGACCTTGAGCTCCTTGCATCCCTCCATCCTCCTAAATCTTGATCACCTCTATATGGGACTGGCAGTGTGGGACACACCAGCTCCATCGGGCAGTGCCCACCATGGTTTGTCTGAATCTTGTCACTGCTGTCCCCAGTTACTTTTGTTTCTGCAGCAGGATGAGGGGGTGTAATTTTTTTCCTGCCACTTAGAGATTCGGATCAGGAAGCAACTAGTTGAGGTTGATATTGTCGTGGTCTGACTTCCCATGAGCCTTCTGAATAAATTTCCCTTTATTAGACACAAAGGCTCCCATTACCACACCTTCGTCCTCGTTAGTCGCAGACGTGCCTACATAACCCGTCTCAAGTTCTGCTTTTCTATTCAGTATCCCCTGCCTCGTACAGCTCCCGCTCGTGTGTGTGAGAGCCGGGAGGGAAATGGGAGCCTTCTCCAGCAACCTCCCTGTGTCCGCTGCCGTCTCCATCTCCTGCAAAACTGCTGAGCACTGTAAATTAGAACCGCCTGATGGATCTCCTTGTGCCTGCAAATGAGGATGGAGTCCACTGATGAGTACATTAGGTGAAAGAATATAGTTCCTCGTTTTTGTAAGGGAAAAAAAAAATACAAAACCACATTTTTAATTGTCTCTGCATTTTGAATGTTGAAGTCCTTCTGCTTTCACAGGAGTTTGGTGCTGCTGATCTAAATGAGAACATTTGCTCAAAGGCGTTCTGGAGGAGAAATCCCTGCATCAGTTTTTTTCCCGTATGTGTGGCAGCAGAAGAGGGTAGATTAGTGCTTCTCTGAACTGAAATATCCCAGTCTGTGAGTGACATCAAGGGCTGTCTGATGTACAGCTCCATCAGCAGTTAAACACTTCCCATCTCTTACTCCTCAAAGCCAGCGACAGAGCCAAAGGCTGAGCTTACATCCTTGGGTGCCTCACCACCGGTCTGCGGAGCTCAAAGACCGACGGCAGGGAGGGCATCTTGCATTTTTCCCCACTGGTCCTTTGAAATGCAGGGACTTTCTGAAGTTTCTAACGCCACGAAACTGCAGACCTGCTCTGTCTGTGTGAGTGGTGGAGGTGGGACTGGCATTAGGAGGGTGAAAGGCAGGGGAAAGGCCAGGGAGGTGCCTTAGGTGACGGCAGGGAAGAGATGGGCACCCCAGCAGGGAGATGCCCCAGGATGGCCGGGGCAGAGATGAGGGGCAGGGGTTGTGGCAAGGGGCAAGCAGCTCCTCTCGACTCTCAGCTCTTCAATACCAGGAATGGAGACACTGGCAAGCAGAGAAATGCCTGTTTGTTTAATTTGGTTAGCTTGCTTGGTTTTTTGCATTTTATGGCTGCAGCAACATCAGATGATGAATAAAAGCTGTTGCTGTAGCATCATTTCAGCCCCTGGAGCGGTGGGAGAGTCAAATGCAAAAAACTCCCTGTTTGTTTAGATTTCAAGCTGTTGAAATGAGGCTGAGGTAGAAGATGAGAGGGGACAGAGGGAAAGGACGAGGGGACAGCAGTTGCTTTCCTCTTGTTTGCCAGTGAAGGGAAGAGCTGGCTGAAATGCATGCAGGAGCATGAGGGAGCCTGAAGAGCAAATATTGGCTTCTGCCCCTGCATGAAAAGGAGGCCTGAAGTGGTGGAGGGGATGCAAAACAAACCCCATCCCGCCTGCTCACTTCAGCTATCTAAACATCACCCAAGGTGAAACGCACGTTGCACCAAGGCGTGGACGTGCCATGTATTTCAAAAGCCCAACCTGTCCCCTCTTGTGTAAGGAGAAAGTTGTGTTGAATACGCCGAATGAGAGTGAGTATCGGGGTGGGAAGGCATCACAGCAGCGTTTGCTGAGTCCTGGGGCAGAGGTTTGGATGTGAAGGGAGTCAAGCAGAGCAAGGAGGAGGCAGGGTCCAAGGGCACAGAGAAAATCAGCTCTGGGATCCACCACCATGCAGCCAAACCAGCCTGAGCCACAGAGGGTCCTCGAGCATCGGTGGGGCCGTGCCAGGACCAAGCTCCTCTGGGGTTTGGCAAAGGAAAGCTTTGCTGATTTTAATTTTTTTTTTTTTTTTTTTTTTTTTTTTTTTTTTTTTTTTCTGACAAACACCACTGAGCAGTTGGGGTAGAGCGAGGTTTAAGTGCTCCCTATCCATTTCCCCTCATATTGATGAACTGAGGGAGTGGAGAGGTTTGTGACAAGGGGAGCTCAGTCAAAGCCCATGTGACAAACAGTTGTTGGCTGAAGGTGAAGGTACTGGTCAGGTGAGGGCTCAGCAAAACCAGGGCATGAAACTCCAAAATGCTCAGATCTAAAAGAAAAGCTGAGCAAACCCCTACAGACCATCCCGTGACTCGGCCCCGAACCAGGATTTCTGTTTTCTATTACGGCAGATAACGAGAGGGCAATGTGGGAGTTTGCTTTGCCTGTGTTAACGAAGGGGCTCTGAAAGGCTGATGCTTGTGGTGCAGAGTTGCAGAGGGATGGTCCCCCTGCAAGAAGGGCTCGAGCCCCCAGGGCTCCTCTCCAGCCAGAGTCCCCCAGTACTCGCATCCTCGCCCTCTTTAAGCATCTCCCACATCCCCATCCCAGAGCCAGCTGCATTTCGATGGTCGATGGCAGGAAAGCTCATCTTGCTGCTGAAGTCACAGCTGCCAGCACAAGGCCATCAGGGTCACACACGGCCATTTAGTATCTTCCCACAAAGTCTATTGATCAGGTTTTACACACAGTGGCACAATGCCATGAAAACCCCAGGGACTCAGCGCCGCACTCTTGATTTACACCCACCAGCCATCAGCCTGTTACAAGATTAAGGAATCAGGCACAGTCCTGGCTTTCCCCCTTCCCTCAGGCTCGGCTCAGCTCTGTGTCCTGCCCCAGAAACAAGCCCAGCACTCACAGCATAACTCACAGAAGCCTGCAGGGAGAACCCCTGGCTCCTCAGAGCTGTGGGAAAGTCAAAAAGAGATGCTTTTCCAGCAGCTCCTTCCCTAAGAGCCTACGGACACCTTTCCCCGGGGCTGGGGAATGCCCACCGGGACGGGACATGGGTGATGGGTACAGGGAGCGCTGATGATAGGACCCTCACACCACCGTGTATCAGGGTGCTCCGTGGGATCAGCACCTCGCTCCTTCCCTGTCATGGGCACGGCCAGAGTGGTTCTGGTCTTCTCACCTGTTTCCGAAGGATTTTGTTCAGCTAAGAACAAAAAAAAAAAGAGCAGCATCTATTTGCCAGTCGGGTGAGAATTGAGCTTTAAAATCCATCCATCAGGAATAAAATGCAAATAGGTGCACCCAGGGCAGTGAAGAAGTGATCTGATGCCTTTGATTGCTCCTGCCTGGGCCTCGTAAATCACTGCTGCCTCAGTCCTGGGCCCCGCTTGCTAATTCCTGCCGTTACTGCCACATTTATCCACTTCCATAGCTGGTTGGAAACTGAAATGTTGGTTTAATGTGGCACTGATGAGATGGCAGGCATTTAGAAAAAGTACTGTAGCAACCTGGTTTGTGGAGAATACAGATTTTTTTTTCCCTTTAAAACAGTAATAACACAAAAGGAAATAGCATCTCTGGCTGAAACTTCAAAGGCAATTGGAACAATTTCCAAAAGATTTTATGCTCTCTGTAGTCATTTACTTATTTTTATTCTTTTGATTTCACCTTCCCTCTGATGCTAAGTGCTAGGAGGCTGCGTATGATAAAGGCCATGCCTCGGGGGGACACGGTCTTTCACCTGTTTCATGTGCAGCAATTATAGGTCTAACACAAGATTGCAATCATACTTAAACACGCGTGCCTGGCTTTAGTTCTGGTTTTGAAGAGAACTCATGGGATGTGAGCAGTACTTAGAGTGTGAGAGACAGACTCTGGGAAATTTGTCCTTGCTGCCATGAGGACTGTCCCTGTTGTGACACTGATGAGTGCTACCTCAATGTGAGCTGGCCCACCCATGCACCTGCTGTCTCCTCTTGGAATAGGAATGACCTGAAGTCTGATTGAAAAGAAAAAATAAAAAAATAAAAAATAGGATGGAGCCAGCCAGACCAGACCCCTTTTGATATCACTGCAGAGCAGGGAGTGAGCTCATCCCCCCGGTGCAGCCCCTTCCTGCTGGAGCAATCAGGCCTAAAGCACAGTTAATTTCCCATCGATCGCCGGCTCCCAGATTAAGGAAGGGGTTTTGATCAGAAGTGTTGTGAATCCCTATCACGCAGGAGGGCCAGTGCCGATCTCCTGGAATATTGATCCTAGGTCCAGGCAGCATGGCCGGCATCACCAGCAGGCAAGGGAGCGGAGGATGTGCTGCTGAGCACAAGGCCGGAGCTGGGTGCTCTTGAAAAATGGATTTTCCAGCGGGATGGGGGGCAGGACAGCATCGGGGACACCCGTGGGAAGCAGCAGCATCTCCCCATCGCCATCCGCTCGGGAAGGGCTGACCCATCTGCTCTCCCAGCCACGGCAGAAACCGCCAGGCTGGCTTGTGTTTTCAAACTGAAACAAAAATAATTTTCTTCTGGAGGCTTCAGAAGGCAAAAAATAAAAGACAATATTTACATTTCCCTGTGATGTGTCACTCTGCGTGGGTTAGTCATCACTCCTCCCGCGGAGGCCCTGCAGGTAACCGAGTGACAGGAGGAGGCTGTGACTCACCAGATGGGATACAGCTCTCCAGTGTGACGGCAAACATGGGACATTAAAGAGGGATTGTCACCATACAGCTCCTACGGCTCCGGATTTCCAAGCAGCAAGTGGAAAGCCTGGTGCCCTGAGGAGAGCTGGGTGCCCAAGCACCTTTGCCCCCTAAAACCCGCTGGTGTGACCCACTGATGACCCTGCAGTGAGTTGTGTCTGGTCTCTGTAGCGGTGAGCACCACAGCTTCCCCGGGCAGGCAGTCCTGGGGAGCAGGAGCTGGATGCTGCACCGGGGCCAGAGCTGGAGTGGCCACGGGCTGGTGCTCCGAAGTTACTGCCTGACTTCAGGTATGGGAGCTGACCTGGCACTAATTTGACCATTAAAATACAAGGTTCCTGAGGGAATCTTAAGATTCCAAGGATGCGATGTGAAAAGGGGAAGCAGGACAGGATATTTTCCAGCACCGATGTGGGAAGCCAGTGTTAGTTGGGTGTCAGAACGGGGTGCGTCTGCTCCCCCTGCCACACCAGAGAGCTGGACAGGCTCCCTGCATGTCCCGGGATCCACCTCGTTGGCTTCAAAGGGCTTGCACCACTTTGCATTGGCTCAAAACCTGCTCCAGCCCCAAACACAAACCTGGAAGTATGCTCAGTAACACCTCAGCCGAAAGCCCGGCACTGCGGGCAGGTACTCTGCACCACGTAGAATTCGGAGCCCGAGTGGCAGGCTGGACCTCCAGCACCACTGGCGAGGCGTCCTGCCTGCCTCAGTTTCCCCGCTTCTCCCAGAGACTCCCATCATCCGCCCAAGCAAGTGGCGAGGGGACGCCGAGGGGACACATAGCACCTTCAGTGCTTGGCAAGGAGCTTGCTGGCAAACATTAACACCCGTATACAGAATGATTAATTACTATTTGCCTGCTATTATTATTTGTTTTCTATCAGCATCCTTGCTCTGGTTTTCTCCTGAATCCAACTCCTGATGCCAAGCCAGGGATATTTTAGGAAATGCAGATTATATAATATTTACATCTGTGCCACTTGTTTATTCCTCTCTGTCGGTTAATTTTATTACTGCTTCTCTCTCACAAAAGCAATGATTTGCAGAGCCAAAAGCAGGCTGCACGGTTTCAAGGATGCGCTAATTTTAATAATTAAAAAGCTGCTGCATTCCATCTGCCCGGGCAGGGACAGAGAGGGGCGGCAGGAGGGCACGGGGCTGCCCGGAGCTGGGGCTGCTGCTCCTCCCTGCTCTCCCTGGGGAAGACAGAACTCTGACCAGCCACATAAATGTGCCCTCGTGCTCTCCTGCTGGGAAATTCCTTTCTGCATCAACTCAATGCTCCCTCAAAAAGGCCACAGGATTTCACGCAGTGGGTTTGGTCCAGGGTCTGCAGGTTTCTCTTGTTTTTCTCCATAGAATCACAGAAGGCTTTGGGTGGGAAGGGAGCGTTAAAGCCCACCCAGTCCACCCTCCCTGCAAGGAGCAGGGACATCTCCAACCAGATCAGGTTGCTCAGAGCCCCGGCCAACCTGGCCTGGAATGTTTCCAGGGATGGGGCATCCACCGCCTCTCTGGGCAACCTGGGCCAGTGCTCCTCCACCCTCAGTGTAAAAACTTTTTTCCTAATATCTAATCTGAATCTACCTCCCTCTATTTTAAAACCATTACCCCTCGGTGTATTATAACAGGCCCTGCTGAAGAGCTTTTCCCTGTCAGTTTATCTTGTTCCACGCCTGCCCCTCGAGTCTTGGGCGCTGGGTTGCCTGTTAAACCCTCCTCTCGCAGCATCTCTGATCTTTCCCGGTTTAAAAGCTCGGGGCGTCAACCTCCAGGTCTGCAGATGTGCACAGCTGCTCATCACCACTACAGAGCCGCCCAGCCCTCCCCGCACCCCGCGCGGCGCCGACGCCGTGTTTGATAGCGGCCCTGTAGAATTCCCTCTCCGATAACAACAGAGCGCTCTGTAGCACACGGGGATGGATAAGACAAATAACAGCAAAAGGTTAACAGCGCTTCGTAACAGAAAAACCCCTGGCGCTACTACAACATCTAAGCAAGGAATCTGACTAGCATAATGCAAACAAAATATAAAAGATGCAAATCAAAACAGGCAGAAAGGACAGTGGGACGTGCAGTAGGAGGTATTTCTCTGTGGTGCAAGCTCTTTTCAGAGGAGCAGATGTCTCAAGCTAGGAGGAAGGGGAAGAGGGGATTTGTTTATCGAGGGGAAAAATAATCTTTTAATTTGGCTCATGGATCAAAATCTGAAACTTCATCCCCAAACACCCTATTCGCCAGCATTTCTTCTCACTGGTACTAGCAGCAAAATTCAGCCAAGGCTGTTTGCAGCAGGGAGGACTCTCCTTCAGGATGCCCACCGAGGGCCAGCTGGACCACGGCTGTGCCACCAAACACCACGGCTCAGGGGACGCTGTGTGGTGCCTGGCACTGCATCATCCCAACACATCCATGCTCCAGCCTAATGGAGGGTATAAAAAAAAAAAAAACAAAAAAAAACTGAACATGATGCACAGCTCCCACAAGGCTTGGGTAATTCCTGTCTCTCCTCTCCTGCCTAGTAAGTGCTGCCTTGGAAATCAGAAGGTGATGCTGCTGAGTACACCGAGGGCTGCTTTCTGAGACAGCCAGCCCATAATTACACGCAATGTTAAATGCAGAAACATTTCCAAAGCTCAGCTGAGACCAGGAGCAAAGGGAGGGGGAGATGGTTTTGATTGAAAAAAACATCCCCATACCTAAGCAAGCCCGTTGTGTTTTGCAGCAAGGCCAGGTTGGTGTCACCGGCACCCATGAGTGCCAACCCTCCGGCACGATCAGTGGCGCAGAACCGACTGCCGTGACCCATCGCCACTGGTTCAGGTGAGGGAGGTGAGGGCATTTCTGAAGGGCTTTTCTCAGAGCCAGCCAGCACTTCTCCATCCCTGTCCTCTGGATCAGTAAAAGCTCGCTCCCAGACCCGCGCCAGGAGCAGTGCCCAAGCACCTTACAGCGCTCCCATATCAAACCCCAGCTTAATTCGGCTGGAAAAAAAAAATCACAGAGCCACCAACCTCCCCTCCCTGCTCTCCTTGGGGGTCTGGTTGAATATGCTGGAGCCCAGCATCCTCCTGGCAGGGTGACCTGGTCCTGCTGCTGTTAAAAGTTGTCAAAAAAAAAAAAAAAATAAAAATCATTTTCTCCAAGCAAGACCCAGGAGGACATCCCCTTGCACGCTTCGGGACCGCAGGCCCAGCTGATGGCTGAAAAGCAGCAAAGAAAGAAAAATCAGAGAGAGGGCAAAGTCCCCAACCATGGAGGAGCACTAATAAAATGAGTTGTAAACACTCAAAGGAAAGGGAGATATTCACAATTTTTCCCCTCCATCCCTACGGGGCCAGACAGCTCAGCTTCACCGTCTCTCGAGGACGACAGCCCTCGCCCCAAAGATGTGCAGGGAAAAGAGATGGGGCACAGCGACGCACAGAGATCTCAAGCCATGACCTTTCCTTTTTGCTTTAAACACCTTCATTTCCAAACAGCTCCCCTGCCAGCGCCCGCACCGGCCGAGCCTCCTCCAGCTCTCAATGCAGACTGACCCACACTGCTGCCATTTCTTAAGGTTAAAAAAAAAAATAAAAAATCCTTCAAATTGTTTACGATGTTTGACAGAGCAAATGAAGCGTGCCCACCGATACCCCCAGTTGTCATTTTATATCAGGGCTGATCAAGATTGCTAGGTTTTGCTGCAGCCTGGCATTCAGGCAGCAATTTTGTGGTGTAGGAGTTGATTTTTAGAAAAAAAAAAAAAAAAAGAAGAAGAACCAACCAAACCAACGACTTATAATAGCCCTCTTGATGTTCATCATGTAAGAAAGCAAGCAGCCTCTGTGAGGAGAAAATAAGCACAGCCGACACCACACTTCAGAGACCACTGGCTACTTTTCTCAATATCCCCAAAAGCATCGGACGCTGCCTGTGTTGGGAGTTAGGTCCCTGTGCCAGGACCAGTCGCTGCCCAGCCCTCACCTCTGCAGCTGGGGTGTTATTTTAAGTCTGCAGGCAGGATTCACAGCTCCAAATGGCAAAATGGATCTAAAATACCACATGTGGGGAGGTGATGGGCGACAGGTTCCTCCTCTACAACCAACAAGCAATGCCTGGGATGTCTGGGATGGCTTGGAGGAGGTGATTCTGCTCCTGATCCAAAACCAGCCCTCAACTCTCTCCTCTTGCATCCGTTAACTTCAGTTATTGGTATTATTGATACAATGGAATCTGTTATTTTCAATCTGTTATCTGTAATTTTCAAACAAAGAAGGGGTCACCCTAAAAAAATACAAGTTTGAGTTAGAAATCTCCAAAATGTTTTCAACTTTTCTTCAGCAGGCAAATTTTTTTCTGCATTTCTCCCCATAAAAAAAAGCAGTGATGTTGCCATGAACATGCAGTGATGTTCCCAAGTCTGTGTCTACGGCAGAAAACATTTTTGCCAAAGACTTTTTTTATCCAGCCCCCACACGAGCTCACTCTCTGCTTCGCAAAAGGGAATTTTCCCATTTTATAAGAGGAAAGAAAATATCTTTGCTATTGTATCACAACAGTCAGATATATGTACATGGGCCAAGCAATTTTCCCCTTGATAGTCCCTTCAAAGGCGGCGTTCGTTTGACATAGGTTACACATGGGAACGTAATGAGTTATGTTAATTGAGCTCATCCTTGCAAATTGATATTGCTCCTGCAAATAGACAAAAAGTCTTAAATATGTTTGCATATCATCTGTATGGAGCTCATATGCAACAGCAACAGGGTCACGCTGTGGCTCAGCTCTGCCATCTTACTGCTAAACTGAGGGAAACCGAGCTCTGCCTGACAGGCACTTGACCTTCGCTGTTGCAGGCAAGAAAAAATTGCTGCTGCAGCATCCCCTTCCCTGTACCAGCCCCATTGCACCCCGAAACCTGACCACAAGAGACTCCAGAGTGAATTTCATACAATCATAGAAGGGTTTGGATGGGAAGGGACTATTAAAGTCCAACCCCCTGCCAGGAGCAGGGACATCTCCAAACAGATCAGGTTGCTCAGAGCCCCGGCCAACCTGGCCTGGAATGTTTCCAGGGATGGGGCATCCACCGCCTCTCTGGGCAACCTGGGACAGTGCTCAACAACCCTCATTGTAAAAAAATGTCTTTGTTATATCAAGTCTGCATCTACCCTCTGTTAGTTTAAAAACATTTGTCCTTGCCCTATTGCAACAGACCTTACTAAAAAGTTTCTCCCCATTTTTTTATCAGCCCCCCTTTAAATACTGAAAGGCTGCTATAAGGTCTCCTCAGAGTCTTCTCTTGTCCAGGCTAAAAAAGCCCAAATTTTTAGTTTGAAAATGCATCTCTGGATGAAGGGACCAAATTGTCCCCCCACTTTTGCGCCTACCCTCCCTCCCTGGCACCCAGCCTGGGTTTTCATGACCCAGTACAGTGAGTTTTGGTCCAGTACAGCCCCAGCCCAGCACATCAGCCAGCAATGCCAGGCAGAGAAATCCCAATTACGACACAAAGCAGTTCTGAGACCAATTAACAGGGCCTGAACTTTAGGAGGCTGTTTAATTGAAGAGAGTTGAAGGACACGCGCCCGGCTCTGGCGCTGCCGAGCCTGGAGGCACTGGAGTGCTGAATGATAGATAATGAATTTTAAATCGCTTTGCTAACCCAGTAGCCTCCTGCCCAGAGGGTTTTTGCAAATAGGAGATTTTCATCTTGATGTGTGCCCTGTGAACCAGTCTGAGTCTGCATTTATTGTGTTTACTTCCAATATCAATGCATAAAACATAGACCAGAGAATTATACGGGTGTGTATTCAATGGTGAAGGTATACATGCGTGCACACATCTCGTACGTACTCATTTACACGGACACCAGTGGGGCTGTGGAGGTGGAGGACCTAACGTCCACTCGTTCCTCGGAGAACCTGGTCACATTTCCATGAAGCCGAGAGAGTCTGCGACACACGGAGTGCTTCTAGATCCTATCGATCGAGGAGGAGAAAGATAGAGATCATTAAGTATTTAAATGGAGACAAATGAGTCTCTGTTGCTGTGACATCCAATAACCTTTCAGCCGGCCGCCTTAATTCCTAGTAAGCAAAATGAATAAATAAATAAATAAAAATCATTTGTTCAATCAGTCATTAATGAAGCCATAAATCATTAGGAGAATAATTCCACCCAAATTGAATTACTCCTTTCAATTATTTTCTTTTCTTCCTCCTTTCCTTTCATTCCTTCGTTCCCCAAGGAGCTGAGCAGAGTCAATGCATTTGAATTAGACTTAACCAGGCTGGTGCTGCTCAGTAGCTTTTTGACTTCTCTCTTTTTCTTTCTGGTCTCTCAGCTGGCCTTTTTCTCTCCAAAGATTGTGGGGGAGAAAATGGAAACTGTGCTGTCAAAGCCCACAGGTTCCCATGAGGATTACTCAGTAAGGTGGGGAGTTTATTTATTTATCTTTTTATGGAATGAGTCCTTCTGGAAAACAGAGAGCAGGATCCCCTCTTTGATTTTATCTTAATGAACATTGCTGATCCTGCTTGCAACTCTTCAAACCTTATCACTCAACAAAGCTGTGCCAAGAGGTGATAGAGAGACACACTGAAACGAGATTTCACCATGTCTCTGCACCGTTGCATCGTCCCTGATGCAATCTGCACTTGTTTGCAGCCCAACGCAAACGAGGGACGCACAAGCAGAACCGAAACCTCCTCCAGGTCCTACTGGGCCACGTGTTCCACCTCCCAGGGACCAAAACCTGTGGGGTTATTCTGTCAAGATGAAAAGGGGCATCCCTGGGGTAATTTTAGGAAAATATTTTCTTTTTCTTTCTCCATTTCCTATTTCCTCCAAAAAACACAAAACATTCACCAACTTCTCTGCAAATCCCCACCCTCCATGTCCCGCAAAGCAGAGATGTAGCCACGCCAGATTTTTCCCCCACAAACTTCCTTTGCTCTTCCTTTTCCCCTGCCCTACATGAAGGGTCTGTTTCCTTCCTTATCCTCTGCACTGACCACCGTCAGCTCTCCCAAGCTCTACTTGAAAAAAGTTAATTCCTCATTAAGCTCTTCCATCCTGTTTGATATTCAGTATTCTTTTCATGACTTCTCAACTCAGTTGAGTTTCTTACCTTCCTTTTATGCAACTCAGTCTATTCTCCAATCCCTAAATCCTTTCAATCCCTGAATTGCATTTTTGTTATCCTTACTGTTATTGCTTACATCCTGCCTCAGCCACTGTGGCATTTAGGTTTTTTTTTTTCCCTGAGTCTTAGATTTGTGTATGTGCCTGTGTGCGTACAGGTATATAATACAGAATTTGCTGAGTAGCATGCAAATTGCAATCTCTGGGAGAATGGCAACCTGCATATTGCCAAAACAAGCATCAGCGAAATATGGGAAATTAATTTAGCCCCATGAAGTAGATAATTACTATTTTGTAGATTGAGAAAGTGGGGCATAAAGAGATTAAGGCCCAAGGCCCCAATCTAGCCAAAACCCAATCATATGCTTAATTTAAAGAAGATTAGATAGTTCCCTTAAAGCCAGCAGGAGCAGTCATTGCCTAACATCAGGCAGATGTGGAAACGTTTCACTGAACAGAGGCAGCAAGGTGTTGGGATGAGGGGATGGAGGGGCACTGCTCAGCGAGGAAGGAGCTGTGAGCTGTGCAGACTCAATCCTGACAAACCTGGGCTGAAATTCAAGGGCTGACATTGGTAGGAGTAAGAAAAGGGACGTCAGTAGGACTTGTGACCTCCAAACACTGCTGGAAGTTGGTTCAGGGTGTCTCAAGGTAATGGCCAACATAGCCAGAGCCCATTTCTTGGACGGTTGCACCTGCAGCCCCATCTGAGATCTACTCCGGTTCCTTCAGCAGAGCAACAGAGCGAATATCCTGGAGCTGAGCCCACTCCCAGGTCCAAACCCTTCCAGGTTTCACCTTGGTTTTCCCCTGTCCCCACCCAGCATTCAGCCAAAGGCATTTCACCCCCTCGCTGGTGTGTCGCTTGCTTATAGGAGCCACCTGTCCTGGAGGTTTTTAAAATTAATTGCTATTACCTACTAAAGTGTGTTACACACATTGTAGTTCTCAGTTAAGCAGCTCTACGAAACTACATGAGAATTGATATACTATGGACTGCTGCTCTGTCAGGTTAATCCAGCCACATTTTTACTGCTAGGTACTTGATTACGGAGGCCGTGCTGTGCGTGTGAAACAGGGTGAAAACGTGCTTTCCTACCTCCCAGCGCTCTCGAGGACAGGCAACGCTCCCTCCTCTCTTCTGCTCCTGCCTGCATTGGCTGGTTGGACGCTGCAGCGCTCAGGGCAGGGACTGTCTCTCTGCACATCCTCACCAGAGCCAGCCAAAATGATCTGTGTGAAAACAACAGACTTTAGAAACTCTGGTCAGTGCCATCCGGTTTTGCCTTTGCCACGAGCACCTGGTGCACGCGGAGAGCAGTTGTGGGGCGGGAGCTGAGGGTGATGCATCCCACTGCTTGGCCAGGAGTAAAACCTCGGTGGAAAGCTGGAGCCCTTGTTCCATCAGGGATGGAGAGGGACGAGCCGGGAGATGATGCCAGGCAGATGGTGGTCCCGCTGCCTTGCAGGAGAGGGGCTTTGCACTGACAAAGAAGAATCAAAAGCCAAATTTTACACATTGGCAACATATTGGGTGGCCTCTCCCTGAAGTTTCACCTGCCATCCTCAGCTTCGGAGCCGGCCTGACTTTTAACACTGACTTTTTAAGGTTCTGAGAAGAGGTGAAAGCGTGTTGAGGACACCTCCTCCTCCCACAGCAGAGCTGTAGCTGCGGGTGCCACGGGCGGGTCCCGAGGAAGCCACGTGCATCGTCTGTACCCACACTCACACACGTGTCTTCGCACCCGGCTCCTCCAGCTGCGCTCAGCGACTGCCAAGGCTGCTGTAGCCCATCTAGCCTGTCATATATATTCCAAACAAATGTGCAAACACAGTTTTACATGAAATACCAGAGCAGAAGAGTTATGCCAGTCTTCTGGGAAAGTAATACCCATCTTAATAAAGTGTGTAAATACATATTTATTTGCTAGACTGGAACCAAAGAGGCTGTTCTGGTCTGCCAGAGAAAAGAAATACAGATTTTAAGACTGCCTAGGTACATAATTACCTTGAAGAGAGAGTGAAATAAATCATCAATGTCTTCTTGCTCCCTGGGAAGAAACCATCCTGAGCTCTCCTTTAGCTCCCTTTGCTGGCAGCGAGCACTCCCGGGCACCGCGCAAACCCACCTGGTGAGCCTGGGAGAGAAACCAGTAACAAACAGTATGCACAGTGGTAGGGCAAACCCTTCCTCTGGGCTTTGGAAATGCCTCTGAAAACATTTGGGTCCTACTCAGTGCAGGATATATTTATTACTAGCGATGGAGCGAGATGTCTGCTCTACAGGGACAAAGTTAAGTGAAGGAGAATTGATTTGGTAAAGATACACCGGCTTCACCTGCCTTCCGACGGCGCTCAGCACACGGGGAGGGAGTCAGAGGTCCCCAGCCCTGGCTCTGAGCTGGATTTTGGGAGCAGTTTCACCAGCTCCCCCTCCATCCTTCCTGCCTCTGTCTCTGCTCAGCACACAACCCTGCCTCCAAAAAAGCAAAGCTCAGTTATTTTGGGAGGTTGTGGTCTTTTTTTTTTTTTCACATTAAAGTTCTGCTCACTGTCCATAAAGAGTTAATGAAGAGAGGTCTTAATAAATGGCCAGTCGATGACGATGGATTGTGCAGCCCCCAGTCGATAACACACTGACAACGTCCTTACGACCATCTGCAGCAAAAACTCCTCGTGTCTGCAATATGCTTATCGCAGCTATTAATTATTTATTGGTCTTTTAGAAAACGTTTGCAAGCGGGCCCCAGGATAAAAGGCCGTTGGCTCCTCTTCTCCCACTCCCCCTCTGCCACGCACGTACCCAGGAGGGGCTGCATCTCCAGCCCCCTACAAGCCCAGGGCGTGGGGACAGAGCCTTGAGCGAGGACGTAGCTCTTCTTCATTTTTAAAAGCTATCAGCTCTTTCCTGAGCTGGTGGAAACTGGCTCCAAGCAAGCGAGATACGCAGCCCTGAATCTCCAGCGCTGCGAAGACTTGAGCGACGCGGCTGCCGGCGCCCGGGGATGAGCGGGAAGGACAGGCACACAGACAGGGATAAACTTAGCAGCAGCCAGACTGTCGCGTTGGTACGAATGCGAAGAGGCCAAGGATTCCGCACCGAGGTGCCCAAGTTGCTTTTTTCGAAGAGGCAGAACGCGCGCAGGCTGCGGCGGGGAGGTGCCAGACTGGGCTCGGTTCGAGGTGCAGCCTCCGAAAAGAAAATGAATTATGCATCGCGGCCCAGCCTGGAGATCATTGATGATAAATAATGCTAAGCAGGAGCTTGCTGCATGCTTCAGCTACAGCCTGCCCCTACACTGCCTTTTTTTTTTTTTTTTTTTAAGA